>JAHBCN010001789.1:0-106932 GCA_019359885.1 Listronotus oregonensis | reverse complement strand
AACAACTCTACATTTCCATAATAAAGTATTCAAAAAAAGAAGATTTATTATTATTTTAAACTATTTTAAAATGTACACCGATTTTAACTCGCTAAAACCACTAAAAAACCCACACAATTCACCCCCGAGCTTTACATACCGTCCTGAATGTAGTAAATGGACCTGACTCTTTTACTTCAAGATTGGGTATTAACCCCAATAGTGTTGAGTTGAGGATAGTATTCTCCAAATAAGTATAAGTAATTATTAAAGCAAGAACAATCCTACTTTTTTTAAAAAAGATTTTACTTGGACAAGTTTAAGTTAAAACTTGAAAAAAAGCCAAATCGTTTATTTTAAAGATAGGTAAGATTTGATCTAATAAAATAAAATATAACTTTTAATCAAGTACATAATTTCTTGCTAAAAAACTTTTTATTATTTAAGAATAAGGTTATTCTTAAGAAAGGTATTTATTTTATTTTTTGGGTTTTTTTTCTTACTGCAAGAAGTGTATGTCTTTCAATTTAAGACTAGGTTAATATTTGATATATGTACTTATTATTAATGCAAATATATACCTCTTGTTTAAAAAATTTTTTTTAAGTATATATCTAAGCTTAAATTTAAAAGGGTTTTTTTTTCCGTGTACCCCGGGGAAATTTAACTATTTCCTGTCCAGGTATGTGGTTAAAAATATCGACACAAAATGGTGAAATAATTAAAGTAATAAAAATATTAAAGAGATTAGGTTAAACATACCCAGATAGGCACTTTCAAACTGTAAAAAAAGGTTCTCAGCTAAAAGCTACCTGTTTTGTAAGCAGGGATTACCCTTCGCTCATCAGCTCTAAAATCCTTAATAAGGACGTTCGAAGGCCTATAACGGTTTAGAAAATACCTTTAAAAAAAGATGTTTCTAACATAGCGTAAAGACAGCAAATAAAAACATCCTGTATAGCGCCGAATAATTAGTAATTTTTACTAAAATACCGATATAAGGCTAAATTTTGTAACACTTTGTATTAAAAGTGTTTTGCTAACATTGCGTAAAATTGTAATTAAAAACATTCTGTCTATTGCCGAATAAATAGTCATTTTACCAAAAAATCCCAATATTATAAAAGATACAAGTTGCAACACTCTGTATTAAAAGCTATTTTCTAACAAAATTCTTATATATATATATATATCAAAATGATCTATCATTAAAATCTATATATATTGTCTATAGTGAAAGTAAATGACATTTGTATAATTTCCGAAAAATTGTCTAAAAAACAAAAAAAACTAGCGCGCTGGTATAAAAAACAATATAACACAAGCATATAATAAGTAATTTGTTTCTTGAATTTGCCAAAACATAATATATCTCAGTGGAAATAATAAACACACAAACATATATTTCCAGGAAAAAAAAAACAAGGTTAGCATGGTCACACACACCGCGTATAATAAAAATAACAAAATTGATATGTAAAATATTATTTACCAAATAAAATTCTTGAATGATAAACAACATACAAGAAAAAATAAGTTAACAGGTTCTCACCCTTCACATTCTCACCCTAATGAAAATAACACAAGATAATCACTATCTAACGAAAATTCCAAAAAATATTTTTGAGCTCTCCACATTGTTTTTGAATAATAAATTTCTAAACATTGATAGTTAACATAACAAATAAAACATTCTGTATAGTACATTACAAGTAATTTTAACAGATTATCGGTTATCTGCAAGCTGAATTCTTCTAAAAAAAAAAGCATTTAGCGGCTAAAAATATGCAAGAGCAATTTACAAAAAATGGACGAATAAACTATTTTAAAAAAAAATATATATAACAGTAAAGATTTTTAAAAAAAACATGTCCTAAAAACGAGGTAGAGAGATATTGTGGAGCGTAAAAAACCTAAATATTTTAAATTTAACTAAAATAAGTAAACTGAATTACCTTTGAAGCAGTAGCAGCAACAATGTATATATAATCCAAAACACAAAATCAGGTAAATTATTCAAACACAAAAAAAAACACACACTATCGCTGCTCGATGAAAAATACCCCAATATTAGGTGTTTATATATATTATTTGAGAAAAAAAAAACAATATAATATATAATAAAAGCCTTCTATTAGAATATGTATAGATCTTTGACAAATCTATATCACGCAAGTTAAATCTGCACTAAAATTAAATTATTTGTTTTGATATTTTCCAGAGACTAGCCAGGATGTAAAACCACAAAAAAAGATGATAATTTCTATTTGTTAGGTGTTATTTATGCTTTATTAAATAATAAAATTTTACACACACATAATATGTGAAAGAGAGAGATAGATGACTAAAATGAACTAAAGCAAAACAAACCCTTATTTAAGGAAAAATAAATAATAGAGCTTAAAAATAATGTTTTGTAAAACAAATATCAAACTTTAAAAGAAAAAAACCGTAAGGCCTGATATCAGCTAAAAAATTCGAAAATTGGGCTTTGTGGCGCCATCTGTTAGAGAATAGTCCCCCCGTTGGTTGCCTACATATTAGGAGGCTTATTACTGAAGCTATTCTGGGAGTTTATTGTCAATGTTAAGCTAAAATAGTAAAATGTCTATGGAGCCAATTTCAAATTTATTTCCGAAAATACACCGTCTATATCCGCAAAAATATAATACAAAAATTAAGGGACAGTGTAGATCTGTATAATAGAAAGCAAAAGCTGTTTATCAGAAATTATATTAAGTCATGCCGTTCGGATGCTAAAAGTGTACCCCCTAAAAATAATGGAAAATTAGAAGTTTATTCGTTTATTTCCAAATAACAGCACTGTTTTTCCAAATAACAGTATTTTAAATAACAGCCCTGTATTTTCAAATAACAGCCCTGTATTTTCAAATAACAGCCCTGTTTTTTAAATAACAGCCCTGTATTTTCAAATAACAGCCCTGTATTTTAAATAACAGCCCTGTATTTTCAAATAACATTTTTAAATAAACCCTTTTTTCAAATAACAGCCCTTATTTTCAAATAACAGCCCTTATTTTCAAATAACAGCCCTGTTTTTTAAATAACGGCACCGTTTTTCAAATAACGGCACTGTATTTTCAAATAACGGCACTGTATTTCCAAATAACGGCACTGTATTTTCAAATAACAGCCCTGTTTTTTAATAACGGCCCTGTATTTCCAAATAACAGCATACGCCAACCGTGCAAAGTAGAACCTTATCTATAATATTACGCAATTGTCTCGTGACCGAATTTCAAACTATTTACCGAGGAGACAGGAGACAGGAAGACATGACGTCCGCAGCTTCTGGCAGCTGTGTTGTGATTGGTTGAAGTCAAAAGGATTATAATTTATTCATATCAGATACGCAAGATATGTTGAGGCTTATTAACGTCCCGTGACCTTGAGGGGGCAACCTTTTAGTCGCGGCACAGGGACCGGGCATCTTTCACGACGTCATCGTGGTTTGTCTCTTTCTCTCTTTGGTGTTATCTTGTCTTCCTTCCCCCTTTTCTCGCGTCGTTAGCGACCCAGACTTCTTTTTTATTATACGCGGTGTGTGTGACCATGCTAACCTTTTTTTTTTTCTGGAAATATATGTTTGTGTGTTTATTATTTCCACTGAGATATATTATGTTTTGGCAAATTCAAGAAACAAATTACTTATTATATGCTTGTGTTATATTGTTTTTTATACCAGCGCGCTATTTTTTTTTGTTTTTTAGACAATTTTTTCGGAAATTATACAAATGTCATTTACTTTCACTATAGACAATATATATAGATTTTAATGATAGATCATTTTGATATATATATAAAGAATTTTGTTAGAAAATAGCTTTTAATACAGAGTGTTGCAACTTGTATCTTTTATAATATTGGGATTTTTTGGTAAAAATATTTATTGGAATAACAAATTTTTTATTCAATTTTGTGTTAAAACACTTTTAATACAAAGTGTTACAAAATTTAGCCTTTATCGGTATTTTTATAAAAATTTAATTATTCGGCGCTATGGATTTTTACTGTCTTTATATGTTGAAAATCTTTTAACGGAAATTTTCAAAACCTTATAGGTTCCGTCCTTATTAAGGATTTTAGAGCTGAACGAAGTGGTTCCCTGCTTACAAAACAGGTAAGGAGAACCGGCCAGTTTAAAAGTGTTTTAAACCTAATCTTTTTTTTTATTACTTTTTATTTCACCATTTTGTGCGAATTTTTAACCAATCCGTTGACGGGGAATATGAAGATTCCCGGTGTGTGCCTCACGCCTAACCTAGGCCTAAGCGGGGGGGCCCATGTAATACCTTTAACCTAAGATTCCTAAATATACGCACAAAATTTAACAATACTATTTAATATACCTTCGGGGCCCGAATGGGTTAAGACGTCGGAATCAGATGCAAAAGGACAACGGGTACTAGTTCTAACCCCCACTTTTTTAAATTTTCAAAAAAGTTATGACGTCAAAGATCCTATACGTAGCCCAAGATTCCTACACCATGTGGTTCGCGATAGGCGGGTTGCCTAACGCGTGGCGGGTCGGGCGTGGTTCGCGAGGTGACACTGCCTTGGGCGTCGCGACGTCAGGTGTCTGGCGTCTGTGTGCGCGCAAGGGCCGCAAGAGAACTGCGCGCGCAAGGGCCGCTATCTCTACTTGAAAGAATTCTAGTTTTTATAGGTCAGTTTAAATCACTTTTAAAGAGAAAATCACCTCTTACTAGACTTTTTGAAAAAACTGCTTTGCCTAAAATTTTTTTTTTCCGTGTACCTTAGTATTAGTTTCTTTGCCGCAACAAATAATAGGCCATAGAAGTTAGTTTCAGTAGAGTCCGATTTAAAGTTAAAAAGGCCACCAGCGTTCTCAGTATGCGTTTTTCTCTGTCACTTTAAAATTATTCCCGTTTTCGTCGGTCTGTTCCAAATTTAACAACGTATGGAGCGTAGAGAGAGAAAGGCTTAATCGCGGACTCTTTTGGTATAACGTTCCTGGCCTTTTCTTCTTTAAATCGGACTCTATATAGATCTACCCACATCCTTTATGCGCTTTATTTCATTCAACTGTGACTGTTCCAATAATAAAATATCACAGCTTTCGTATCCTACTTGGTGTCCTTTTTCGGACCTCTTGTAATAAAAACATACCAAAGTTTTAACCAATACCTCTTTTTTTTAATATTGTTCCAACACCCCAGATAAAAACACGGATCCTGGTTTTACACCTTTTTATTGGAAATTAGTTTTACAAACGTTACTATGGTAACAACAGATTCAACTTCTACTCGCTTTGAAAGTCAGAAATAAACTGGCCCGTGCGGACTTCCTTCGCGCTTTTTAAAGTAATGTGAAAAAGAATGAAAAAGTCTGGAAAAGTCTAGAATAAACTGAAAGAATTCTTTTACTACAGGATGCAAAAAAGTGTAAAATTGATGCCTCCAGCGCTCTCAGGATAATCCGCAATGGCCGTCGAAAAAGGGAAAAACTAAGGCTACTTATTTCAGATAAATTATTAGCCTAAATAAAATGATTCTTTCTACATTTCTAATAACTAAACAGATATTTTTAAAATCCGTAACAATACAGGGTGCCACAGATTCGAGTGCATACATGGGGATCTCGGAAACCGTAAGAGATACGAAGTCGGTTAAATTATGGCAAAGTTGCGCATTTAGGTGCCTAACAACATGCCGATTAGAAAGTTGTAAAATTCCGAGTACTTCCGGAGATATCCGGAAAAAACAGAAATTTGCTGATTTCGTTTTTATTTTTTCCTGACGTTATTTAAAAAGATATGGAAAAACAAAAGACACTTTCTCATGGCCACTTCTTAAGCTCTACAAAACAAAGTTGAGATATTTTCCGTACGACGTTTCGTTTTCGTTAGACCATCATCAACTTTATTTTTTTAAATACGGACCTGGGTTTTTTATTTAATTTTTTTAAACCCCTTATTATCCCAATTACAAAAATGTATAACACTTAATATTTATTAACATATATGGAACGCCCCTATAAGAAATGATGTGCGTTCCTTGTTTTTACTCATTTCTCTTTTGGAAAATATGTTTTATTTAAAAAAAAAATTTGCGTTATACATCATTTATTAGGATTATAACTGCTTCAAAAAAATGCAATAAACAATTGAGTGCCGCATTTAAAAAAATAAAGTTGATATTCAGAAAACGAAACGTCTACGAAAATCTCTCAACGCTGTTTTGTAGAGCTAAAAAATTGGATGAGGTGTCTTTTGTTTTTTCCATATCCCTTTAAATAACGTCAGAAAAAAAATTAAAACGAAATCGGCAAATTTCGTTTTTTTTGGATATCTCCGGAAGACTCGGTTTTTTCTAATCGGATGTTATACCAAATGCCAATTCTTTGCCTAATTTAACCGACTTCATATCTCTTACGGTTTCACCCCATGCATGCCTCGAATCTTGGCATGTATACAATTTTTTTTTAAATTAAATTTAAAAATACTTGGTTTTTAATTTGAACATGAAAATAATAAATATGAATTTCATAGCAAAATTTTATTATTGAAAGCCCCTTTTTAATCTTTCAAAACGGGTCGAGCTCAAACCTATTGACGTGAAACTTCACAATTACGCATTGAAATGACTTTTCAACTAAAATTATTTTTGTCAGTAAAACTCTACTGCAATGTTTTTATATTTTTATTTAATTTTAGTTTTATTTAAGTATTTATGAATTAAAATTATTGCAAATTAAATATTAACTTTATGTTTAAATATAGATAAATCCGTTAACAAATTCTTTGTAAGAATTTTTTTGCAATCGTTAAATTTTTATGGTTTTAAAGTAATTCTTAATATATAGTTGAACGGACACATTAGGATTTTGCGGGAATTTTAAATCAAAATTTAAAAAAGACACAACTACTGTAAATAATGTTTTTAAGGTCAAAATTGCTGAATAAATTCCTTTTCAGACATGTCTCGCTTGGTTAATAAATCTTGCAAGTATTGCAGTATGTAAATCACAGAAAAAAAAACTACATAATGGCAAATTATATGGCCTAAACATAAAATGTATATTTTTTTTAATTTTAACAGGAGCTCACGAAACTTGTATAAATGAGTAAGTATTAAGAACGGGGGGAGCTGCAAGTTTAAATGTTTAATCTTTTTGTTCCCAGTTTCGTTGACGATGTCCAAGAGCCGAAACATACAATTATTGCATTTTACGACCCCTATTGGACTATGGTGTACGATCTATATATCGAAATATATATTTTTTTAAAATTAATTTAATGATTCTAAACATCATTAAAATTTACATAGCATCATGCACTAACAATAAGTTTAAATTCTTTTATTATTCTTGATCCTAATAACATGATAAATAGTTAAAAAACATTAATATAGAAGTCATTTAAAGTAGAATTTTGGTTACGCTGCCGTTAAATATACTTTTCTAACTGAAAATTCCGCCTTTTTACTGCCAGCTAATTTATGTGTATGGCAGTTGGGCCAATCAATAGAGTTTTTCGCACACTTAAATTTAGCCGGAAACAACCTGCGCCACCTTTTAAAATATGATAAATAGATGAAAACACCGGGTTTGTCCCCAGCGAATTGGTTAACAGTATTTATTTAAACAAGAAAAACTGTAAAAAAGGTATTTTTTTTTAGTTTTTCGCCTATAACTCAAAAACTATTAGAGATATCGCAATGATGTCCAAAGGACTTTTTTAGAGAAATAAAAAGCCTACAAATTGGTTTTTTATAGAACTCCTTTAACCATTTCACGCCGAGAAAATTCGGAAAAACTTCAAAAATTAACCGTTTTTAAAAAAATCATATCTTCGTTGGGTATAAAGATTAAGGAGTAATTTGTCGGAAAATGATAGGTAATAATATGTAGTTTAACTATGCGAAAGATGGTTTCTGTCAGATTTATAGTTTTCGATTACGGGCTCATCAACATTTTAAGGGTTTTTTGCGAGGTTTACCATTTTAAAGTAGATGAATACATTTTAATTCTAAGAACGGCATATAAAAGTTGAGATTAAAATCTTTTTCTCCATATTTTGAATTTTTTTTTTTGCTTAGGGGGTGGGAAATCGTTGGAAAAAGTCTCTGAAAGTCGTGCGAAACGCAAAAAACGGAGAGCAAAGCAGAGTAGTGTAAAGATATGGAGGAGCGAGCCAACGGAGGAGAAAAGTATAGTAGTCCGGGGACATCTGTAATTTACCGTTATATAATTTTGGAAGGTCATGAATCGAGATGAAACCTTTTACATTCTCTTTAGAAACAGATCAACTACAAAGAGTCAAAAAGATATAGTGGGATTTAACCCCCCCAAGGTATGCGGGCCTCCTCTTAATCAAAATTTACTTAATTCTGGCCACATGATGTTTTACCAAATATTTTAAAGCCTCGCTAATATCAAAATTATTTACGCCCTTTATTAATAACCTGTTTATCATGAATTGTGTTTTTTTTGGATATATAAGGGTGTTGTTAAATTCATCGATGAATCGTGCGCACTAATCGCTGTTTCATCAAGCCTTTTTAAATTAATTGATGGAAAAGCGCTAAAGAAATGACGTTGTTTTAGTAGTATATGGACAGGGATAAAACTAGGGTAATCTAATGACGTCACGATAGATTTCAGCTAAACCATCTGATGAATTTAACAACACGCCTATTTATAAAGATAAAAAATATTTGTAATTATCTGCTACTCTGCACTGTAGTTGATCACACATTTTTATTGATATAGCTACATCGAACCGATGTCAGTGCTGACCGTCGGTCGAGTACTAAATCCAGCCTTAAAAACTGTATAACTTAAAGAGCCGAAGAAGTGGGGTTGTATAAATAATTGTAAAAATATATATATATATATATATATATATATATATATATATATATATATATATATATATATATATATATATATATATATATATATATATATATATATATATATATATTCCCCGGCTGGGGATTAAACTAGGGTCTGCTGCGTGGCAAGCAGAGACTCTGTCCACTAGGACTTTATTTAACTTTTGAGTTTTTGAAAAGATGCCTCTTTATGTTTTGACTTTAGGACTAAGGCTAGTAAATCAAACGTATTTACAGCACTTTAGCTACATAATGAATTAAAAAATGAAAATTTGGATTACCAAAAAAGATCAGACACATGGTTGTTTTGAGAATAACATTTAGTGTGCCTTAGAAATGGCGTCTACTCATAGATTCTTCGAAACTGAGTTCAAAAGCCGTTCTTTTACATAATGGAAATATAATAATATATCCATTACCAGTGGCTTATCCGAAAGATATGGAAATCCTTCTTAATGTTTTAAATTCTAGATGGCACAGTTGGCAAATTTCGGCTGATCTTATACATATACAGTCATCAAGTATTGTTAGTGGGGACAAAGAACCGCATTATGAAGTAAAGAAAAAAAACAGGAGAGTCTAAAGTAAAACTGTAAAATACTCATATTCATACATATGGAATTGGGTTTACTAAAAAATTTTGTAAAGGCAATGGACAAATCAGGAGGAAGAATTTAATATTTTAGGGAGAAACTCTCCAGATTAAGTGAAAAGATTCGTAAGTTATTAAGAGAATGCTTTTAAAGAAACTTTGGCACTGGTGGAGAAAAAAGTACAGAGTACCTTTAAATTGGTGTAAGAGAAATTTTAAGGAAGTTACTGTTACAACTACAGGAAGTTAAAAGACTTGTTAGACGCATACAAATTAATGGGATGTAACATGTCACTTAAAATTCATTTTCTTTATTCTCATTTGGACTTTTTCCCTGCACACTTAGAAGGTGTCAGTGATTAATATGGTAAAATATTTCATCAGGACATATTAGAAAAGGAGAAACGGTACCAAGAAAAAAGTACAGTGAATATGCTTGCCGACTACTGCTGGCAACTGCTTAGAGAGAGATATTCCGGAAGCTCTTACAGCCCACAGATCCCAAGAAAATTGTTTTAAAGCATGTAAGTCTATATATTTTTGTAAATTTTGTAACATTACAAAGTTTCAATAAAACTTTGCATTTGTTATGTTAATTTTTGTTTTTGTCAAGATTACTTTCCCCTACATTTAATGTAAAATAAGAAATTTTGATACCTTACATTTTTTGTTATAAATATAAAATGTTTAATGTATGTCTCTAGCAAGTGTTACGTAATGAAGCAAGACAAACTTTTAATTTTAAATCAGCATAACCCAAATATTCAAAAACTCTCATTTTTATTTTAATAAGCAAAAAAATCTTTATTGTTGAACAGTGTAATCTGTTCTAAACTATGTTATCCGTACCTGTATATTTATTTGTTAAACTCTTGAATTAATCATTGCTGAATGCTGCACCTGAGCTATGCGCTTTAAATGATTTAAATCCAATTCGAAGTTTTATTTAAATGACATGGATTGGAAATCCGGAACTACTCACGGTTGTTTATATGATACTGAAGGTATTTGGAAATCATACTTAATAAACAAGAAAGAATATATAACCTTAGGTTTTAAATATTCATATAAGTTAAAATATTATTGTTTATGGTTTTAGTATTTTTATTAAACAGTTTTAAACATTAAAAAACTGTCCAAAAGGCCACCGACCAAGGTCTTTCAGTCTACAAAGATATTAGTACTAGTTGCAGAAAATTAATAAATTATTTTTGCTTAAAGAAAAAACAAATTTTCAGAGATAGTAGTAATGTGTAGAAATTCCGTTGTAGAGCTACCGTCTTGTCTAAAAAGTGCGTTGAAATACAATATATGCATTGGTATTTACTTGGACAACGTTACCGTAACTGGAAAAAAATGGCTTAACCTGACACCCACGATACTTGGTACTAAGGCTTGGAAAAAGCCTTTATGGGCTGTCATAAAAATAAAGAAATATTTTAAAAAAATATTTTTACTTTTATCAACATTAGAGCAAACAGGGAAGAAGCTCTGGAAATGACAACAAAATTTGTATTTTTGCTTTAAATAAGCCGTTTTTACTAAAATGGCAAGTCTGTATATACTAATTTAATTTATATTATAAAATGTATTGTTGTCCAAAAGTCTTGAGCCTTGTTATACATAATAGCAAAAAGATTTTCTTTGGGCATCTTGGCTCCTTAATGAAAAAAAAATCAAAGATCCTGGTAGGTATGACTACTAAGCTTGGTTGCTTTAAAATTACGAGGCCTCCAAATAAATGAATACCTCCGAATTCAGTCAATTCGATTACACGTGTTTCACCCTTTCTGGGGATGATCACATCGAATGTATGCCGTGAAACCCTTGACAGTGAAGCAGTTACCTTAGGAACAACTCCATTCTAATAAAGCTGAATATTAGAATCAACTAGCACCATCCCGTCAAGAAATTCTAAAACAAGCAATCTTGGTACCGATAGGTACCAAGATTGCTTCTTTTGGAACCAGCCCCCGCAAAAAGTACACCAAATTGCTCGCAACACATATAACGAATTTAGCAAGGATACGGCCTAACAACCCATTTTTGGAGCATCTGCATTGTGCATTTAAATACCCAGTTTGAAGGTTTCATAAGCGGAATAGAAAAATGATGTGTTTCTAACGCATAAAAAGGTGTATATATCGGCGTCAAACACTGAAATCCGTCATTTTCTGAAATTAGTATTTAGTACATGTATTGCCAGAAAACAGCGAAAAAGCGTTATTATTACAGTGTTTGACTAACTGTTTAGTAATTTTCTGTCATGCTTAAATCCGTTTTAGAAAAACAGCAAATTATTTTTATTTCCTTGTTAGCCTAGATGTTACAGCAAGTCACTGAATTGTTAGTTCTTGTTAGTCAAATAAGGTTTTTACGCTGTTTGCCGGCAATACATGTACTGACTAGTCGTTTCAGGTAAAAACAAATTTCAGTGTTTTTGCTAACATATATGTATTATAAAGAAGAGTATTTTAAACATTAAAGTATTTTTTATTTACAATAAGATTACTGGTTTTTTATTAATAGGCTTTAAATCTAAAAAGTTTTTCTCGCATTTTTTAAACAAGTAAAAATATAAAATTTTGGGAAAAGATTTAAAAAAAAAATGCGAAGTATATTTTTTCCATTTTTTATTAAGTTATGAATCACTAGAAACGATCGCATTTTCTAAACCAATATAAATATATAATTTCGGGAAAAAATATCAAAGGGCATGCGAACACGCATGTTAAATTTCCATTTTTAGTCTTAAAATGACGACATATGTGAACAGTATATAGATCTTTATCTAGTATATTTTTTTTCATTTACTATTAAGCTAGGGATCTTTAGAAGCGTACTGAATGCGAAGGAAAAGCAAAAACAGGATCGAGGGAGAAGTTAACATGGCGGCCTCAAACTAATTTGCAACAAATTGTTTACCTCTTCCTTTGGGGACGGCGCTATCACGCGAAACAAATAAAGTAATCTGTAAAACGTTTAAAATTTATGACAGGCGAAAATTGGTTATTATCCAGGAGAAAAATTACAACATCATTTTTCGGCGCCGGTTTAGTCTCTTTTTTTAGATGGACTGATGTACCTATAATAGCTTTTTTCTGTCACAAATATAATTTAAAATTAGTAACGATGTTTTGATATAAAATTATATAGAAAAATATTCCACACATAAAATGGGACGAAACGTGTCTATAAACATGACTTTTTAAGATAAATTCGTAAAATTTTTGGAGTGTTATTGTCATTAGGCTGCAACTTTAGCCTTTTGTTTTTTGTAAAATATTAACATTTTTATTTAGGGCCGTCACATATTGGTTGATATTAAGAAAAGTATTGCCCCAATTTTTTTAATGTAAGCAAAGTCGATTTTTTTGCAACAAATTGGGGCCAAATTATTCATTTTTAAAATTTTTGGTATTTGATTTCTTTCTTAACTGTTCTACAATCTGGTATACAAATTGTTTCAAAACCGAGCAGGGAACTGGAGTTGGCGTATACAATGAAATGAGGAATTCACAATTCTTCATTCTACTAGGAACACACAGTTATGTATTTCAAACGAAAATATATGCTTTACTGCACTGTGTAAAAGAAAGTAACAGGTGCGCTTATAAAAACAAGCGGATTTGCATAATAACAGACAGCCAAGCGTCACTGGGTGCACTAGCAAACCCCAAGGTAACGTCCAAGCTGAAAGGGAATTTCAAAAAGAACTGAAAGTCCTGGAAGATAGCAACAAAGAAACTCTCTTGTGAGTACCAGGACATTCGGGAATAGAAGGCAACGAAAAAGCGGATGAGCTTGCGAGACAGGGATCATCCACACCATACTTTGGACCAGGACCTGCCCTTGGAGTGACTAAAACCACAGCACGAGGGCAAACCAGGGGAATTGATCCGAAACAAACACAAGGAGTACTGGGAAAACCTTAGTAGAATTAGACATGGAAAAAGCATTATAAGGGGCTTATCCAACAGAACGAAGAAAGAACTACTCAGACAAAGTAGGAAAAGACTTCGCATAACAGTAGGGTTACTAACAGGGCACGATAACCTAAGAGAACACCTACACAAGATAGGCACATACAATGGGGACCCAAGTTGCAGAATGTGCGACGAGGGGGAAGAAACAGCCTACCATATCATGTGCGAATGTGAGACATTAAATTACAAAAGACAGGCATTATTTGGGCAACCGGAAATGAGCCACCAGGAATATATCAACCAACCAGTCTCGGAGTTGTACAGACTTGTAGAAGGAACAAGACTAATGAGAGGATTGGTATAAAAGATAATGTCAGATTAGGCACAAAAAGCCCAAGAGGCTGCGCTCTCTCCGGTAGTGAATCAAGACGGCTCCCAGAAAAGAAGGAGAAGAAGAACATCCTCGTTTTAACAGTTCATTTAAATTCAGAAACAGGAACTCGGTACATATGTGCATAAAGGTGTTAGGAGTATACTAATTCTGTATTATTTTTTTTTCACACCCTGTAGCTTAATAATGCCTCCGTTTTGGGGCTATCTTTAAATATTATTTTGTTTTTGTTTTATGGCTAAAAATCTTTTATTAGCCCATGACATATGTTTTTTAAATAACCCTCTATAACGTCAGTGGTAGCAGTATCATGTTGTCCAAAAGGTGCTGTAAATTCATATCCGCATATTAGTCCATTGGAAATTTTTTCTTTATTAGATTTTTTTGCATAAAGTTTCAGTTTAAGGTATAAATAACTGGAAAATTACTATCCGTACGCATGAAAGGGTGTGAAATGCACTTTAAAATGCACTTTTGTGAAAAAAATGCATTATATTATTTATCCTTTTTGAAGGAGGCTCATCGTCAGAAGAGTCACAAATGGTGTCTTCATCAGTAGCGTCCCATTCGGATCCAATATTTTTGATATTTCCAATTAAAATTTGTGGTTCAACTTTTACTTCCGTAATTCCTGCTTTAGTAATTAAAAAGTAAGGTAAAAAGTTTGCTATTCTTTTACTATTTAAGCATTCCATGCCTTTACAGTGGTTTCAGTACTTGTTGCATTTAATACCGATTTTTCTGCAACCACATTTATTTATACAATTACTTTTGCAAGAGCATTTAAAGTTCTTAAGTATGTCGTCCGGGATTAATTTATCCCCAGAAAACACAAGCCATGGAATATTTTCTGTAGCATTGTTTCTCCAACCCCAGTTGCATGGGTCAATGTAGTGTCTGTGCCAAGTTTGACATTGTAAGTAAACTCTCTCGATATGTTTCTTGAGTGCGTCTTTTGCCGAAGGAAGTAAATTCAACGATAACGATTTTATTTGTTTCAAATAGTAGTACCGGTATTCGTTTATGGGTATTCTTGGCGAAACTTTTTTTGACGCGTAAAGACTTCAATGCCTACATCATATAAACTGGTGCTATCAGCATTTGGATCATTAAGTTGTTCTGTAGCTTTTCTTAGATTGATTATTAAAAAAAATTGTTTTCACGCGTACGGTAGTGATTTTTCCGGTTATTTATCCCTTAAACTGAAACCTTATGCCAAAAAATCTGATGGAAAAAAAATTCTAGATTTTTAGTATTTTTTCATTATTTCTAATGGACTATATTTAAGTGCTTAAATAACGTTAAGGAACGAGACAAAAATAACTTTACCATCTAAAAACCCGGTACCCATGGTAACCTAGTACTTAGTCTTTAACAAGCCTTCGTGGGCTGTCTTAAAGATAAAAAAAAATGTTAGCTCGTTAGCAATTGTGTTTTTTTTGGTATAATATGTTATTTGATACAAAAATTTGGTTAGGATAATTTAAAGAGGTTATTAAAACCAAAAGAGATTAGCAAAACTATTTTTTGCAAAATAAATAAATATGTTTTGTGTTTCTTTATTTTATTTTAGTTGCAGGTACTAAAACATTAATTTTAAATTATTTAAAACGTATTATTTTTAGATATTATAATTTTCATAATTTTAATCTATCAGTAATGTAAAACAGGCTACGTGATAATAATTCTTGTTTAGTTTGTTAATAATTAATAACACATATTGTTTAATGAAATGTATAAGGTACAATATTAATAATTTTATAATTTAATTCCAGTTTTATTTGGTTATTCACAACATAATAGAATAAGTGGCTACTTGTAGTTATAACAACGATTTTCACAGTTTTGTCGAGTGCTCTAAAATAATATTTAATTTAAAATAAAGTTAAATTAATATTATAACACAATTATTATTCAATTATTTATTAATTAAATAAAACTCGATAGACCATTGCGTTTTAAACCGAATAAAAAAAGCCTACCAATTGAATTCGATAACAATAATAAAGGGTACAATTTGTTAAATTAAAAAAAATATATAGGTTACAAATTAAAAGAACTATTTGATCTTGTTAAGGATTGGGGTTATTGTTATTAAAAAATAAACAAAAAAATATAAATACTTTTTCTTTTACTTTTTCAGACAGCAAATAAACTTAAAAAAAAAGTTATTCTTAACCCTATAACTACCTTCCACCACTTAACCTTATAGTGATTGTAGAGGCAAGAATAAGCTACTTCCGACTGCAACAAAAACCAACTGGTGTTTACGCTAGTTTGGGACACAACAACATAAAAGTCAGGTTGGCGGCAACATTCTGGACAAGAGAACAGACCAGATCATTCCCCAATACTCATTCAACAAAAACTTCGAGATAAAAATTCCAGATCGAAGTGAGTGGCAGAAACCCATTTTATTTTAAAATAAATAACAAAACACATTTTTAATAAAATAAGTTATAAAGGAGATATAAGCAAAAAAGTGATTCTGGTCATTAAAAATTTCGCTAATAATATTTTATTGGTACAAAATTTTATTAATCATTTTATTAAAAAAATCAAAATATTTTCTTTTTTGTAAAACTTTTACTTATTATCATAAAAACTAAAATAAACTTCTATTTGACATCTGAATTATTATTATCCTAACCTCTCAACTAGTTCGGCTTTATTTTCTCTTTGAGGACGACCATGGCCCTTTAACCATCGTCGTAACTGAATACAATATATTTCTAAAAAACAAAATTACATTATTCAAGCGGTATATTATATTTATGGCCGGTTGCACCAACAATTTTAAGAAACCATTAGCGTTATATATTCCTTAGTGCTCCAATGTAGCCAATCACATTGCTTGTTTGGACATTTTAAGGATTACCTTGTGCTAAGGGTTCCTTGAAATTGTTGGTGCAACCGGCCATTAGACATCTCTAAATTACAAAAACACACCTAGTTTTTTAATTGCATTTTTCTAATTTAGGTCATTTTGGACTTAATTAATGGTAAAAGATACCAACTTAAAACTTCATCAAAAGTTATAACATTTTCATTTTTATAAAAGGAAGGGAGTAAAAAAAGATTTTTTTTATTTCCTAAAATATACCTTTTATGACCAATCATAGTCAAGCAATAATTGTTATTATATTATTTTTAAATTTATGATTTTAGGTTTAAAAGATTTATGTAAAAGAAAGAACGGAATTTTTTAAATTCTTTGTATGTACAGTTAAAATAATCTTTAAACCACAAAGCATTGGCAATAAAGAATAAACTGTAACAACACAAGCTTTAATAGCGCATAAATGTTAAACCCCAGTTAAAAAGCCAACAAATACTGTAACTCGCTTTTAATAGCTCCATTATTATCTATCGTAGTGTATACTTAAAAGTTTTATCTTTTTGTAAGTTTTTGTGTTGTTAAATTTAAAACTTCAATAAAGTCAATCGATCGATTATTATATAAAAAGTTACAATGTTGTAATTTACTTGTTTTATAAGAAAAAAAAATTTTAAAACTAAAATCGTGAACTTCCATTGTCTTTATTTGTTAATTGATACACAACGTTTCGGTTAGTGATGTATCTTTAACCGTTTTCAAGTGATAACTAAAAACTGTTCTTAAAAGCTATAAGAAGATTATGTTTTGAATTTTGCCGGCCCGCTAAGTGTCTACAGGGTCGTCCAAATCATACACCAAAAAAATTGTACCAATACAAGAATGTTGAAGATAATTAAAACAATTTAAAAAAAAACAAAAATTTTCTCATTATTTTATTGCACTTTTGACTTTATAAAGAGTTCAGTAAGTGAGACATTTAAAAGGCCGAAATATTCTTGGATAGAACGATAAAGCTAAGAAAAATTTATCAGGGAAGTAAAAGCAATGATATTTTCATAAAGCTTTGGACAAAATAAAAATGTAAGTATTTTTTTTTTTAATTTTTAGAAACTTTTTATCACTAAGTGTGTAAAAAATAAACTAAAACTGCGTACCAACGAGTCAGAAAAATGGATCTCCAAAACTTTACTACAACAATAAAATAGGTATTAATCAGGAACGTAGTTAAATTAAAATTTAAAATTAAAATAATTTCTTTGGGAGATTCATGTCAATAGAAAATCGTTCAAATAATATTAGCTATACTGAATTGAAATTTTTGTTTTGAAAATATGATCCTACTTTTTCACTAGGAGGTGTAAAAGTTATGGCTTTTGAATAATTAAACAAGCAAGAAAATAGGAAATGCTAAAGCACGATGCACGCTAGTCGCTAAATAACAGCAAACATAGATAAGAGATGAAACATGAAACAGCTGTTAAAAATCAAAAATCCAGGGCCAAGATGCTCAATGCGCAAGTCAACCCAAACAGTTTTCAATTTAAGCGCCATGTATCGGAATTACCGTTCTGAAACCGTAACATAAACGATCCCAAGTTTTGATGATACACAAACAGGATCGTCCGATAACCTTCACGTCTCTCTGTTGGAACGCACTTTTATCACTGCGCATGGGTGTGATCGTTCGGTGACGGTTTTTCGACGTGCTGGAACAAACCTAAGGCAATTCAGGAATTTTTAAATGAAAATGCAGGGATGCCATATTTCAAAAACTACATAGAAAAGAGTTCTGACATTTGAGGATTTTAGATTCGTACTTGAAAACCTTGCTTCCCCAAAGGAAAATACCTGTGCTTCTAAAGAATTTATTTATTTTGTCGGTTTAAAAAAATTATAGAAAACTTAGTCCAGACAAGGATTTTCAATTCATCTGTTATTCTGGTGTAGGTTTTTTTTTTTATGTTTTTAATTTGTTTGTCATTAGTTTATTATTTTTTTTAATACCTTTAACGTGCGTCTTTTTTAATGAAATAAAACAAATATACTTTGTTATAAGTCACTTTTAATATAATGCGTTATGTTCGCCCGTAACAGCTGTTTCGTAGTACAACTAGATCTTCTAATGTAATACAGCAAGTTTTTTATGCGGAATATTTCTTAATGGTTGTTTAACTTTATTAAAGGTTTTACTGTGTTTTATAACAGTGTTATTAAAAGTAAATTTTTTAGGTTTATTTGGGTGTTTACATTACTGTCTTTTTATGTTTGTTTTTGAATTTTTTTAAGATATTCAATTTGCAGCCTTTCCAAGTAACATTTAGCAAAGGTTTTCGGCAAATTGCAACAATGTAATCCATTGAACTATAATGAAATATTTAGGGTAGGCGCACACTAAAGACCAAACTGTCGTACGATAGTTTGGTCGGATTCAATGAGCTGTTAGGTTAACTGGAAAAAGCATCGATTTGGCATAAGCGAGGCATCATAAACGCACATTTTAAGGTTCTGCCTGCTGGCGATGAATGAAACCTCTGTACTCAAACAATATTATCCAACAAAACCCGGGAAAATGGTTACTACAGATACTATTTTATCGTAAAGCGTGGCTGCCAAGTATCTTTCCGTTTCATTTACCTGATAGTATATAACGATTAAATTTTACTTAATTTATTCCTAAATTAAGCTCTACTATTGTATTTTAAACTGTAAATAATATTTGTTATATTTATTACTTTAAAGTATTATACAGAAAAGTAATGATGTCAAAATACTAATTTGTTTTTGGACAGCTACTAATAAAGGCGCGACAACGTGAATACAGCGCATTTTTCGTAAAGGCGTACTTCCGCCAACGACTAATAGTCGTTGTACTTCGGCCACCTTTGGCTTCGCTCGACAGATGACACATTAATATGGCTGTTTAGTATAAATGTTTATTGTTATTTGGGTTATTTTTGTGACAATTGTATAAATTTTACTTTAGTGTAAGTACTTTTAATAAATTAAAATGGTAAGGCAGTGTCAAGTGTGTAAAGTGACGGATATGATTCCTGGATTGTCATTTCACAAGTAAGTACAAACTATGCTTGTACCATTCTATCGCCATTATAAACAACAAAGATGTTGGGCTCAGCTCTCGATTGCGTTTATGAATGAAATGCTTTCTGTATCTATGCTGTTAGCTCATTGGTCGGATTGGACTGCACCCCTGCTCACTGCTATAGTGGACCGGAATCGTAATTTAGTTTGCAGTCGACTGGTAAAATAATATATAGGGTGTTCCATTAAAAAACCCAAGTTTGTGTAATAGCTCGAAAAGCTTAAATAAAGGAAAAAAATAAGTACGCCACTGGAATCTACGTAAAAATCTACAAATTGTTTTTATTTAAAGTTTTTCTCTATAATTAATAATGGCCGATGTACAATATACAGGACCCTCGTAAAATCGACAAAAATTTAACAACGCACCATATCAAGTATAGTCAAATATTAAAAAGTAAGTAAAAATACTTATAATGCATTTTAAACAAAATAATAAAAAGTTGTTTTTAATATATAATCTATGACAGAATATTATTATTAATAACAATTATTAACAAAAATAGTTTTTTTTAACTACTAATAGCCACAGGCTCATGTTATTCGTATAAGAAAATAAGTGGCCGCTATAGAAAGATGGTTTAATGAAGAAAAACACCGATAAAATATTTTATTGTTTTTTACAAAATACATCTGCAGTTGATGTTCGCTATTAACTTTAAATTATATATTTTATTAATACTTGGTTCTAGTTACCTGTTTTACAATCGACCCATAAGATAATAATCCAGTAGGTGAGTTAAACATACTTAAAAAAAGAAAAGTACATTAGGAAATTGATTTTAAATATAAAATAAAGAATTTTTTAAAATATATTGAAATAAAGCAATTTGTAATTATTTTTTGATCTAAAAAACCATTTGTACTAAAAAAGGACACTTATGAAACTTACTTTATTTTAAAGGTATTAAAATATTAATTTTTAAATAAGGTTTTTGCTTCCCTTTGCTTTCATGTTAAATTTTAATAGAATCTAGAAACAAATTACCAATTGCTATTTTCAATGGGCAGTAATTGCTTTTAAACACCAGATTCTAGTCTGTATTGGAACATTGACACTGAACATTTTATTTTGTATTATGTCAATAAATATCTATATGTATTTTAATAAAATTCCTATATTTTAATTTTAAACTTAGAAGAACCTAAGGCTATTGTACAAAAATTAACTTAATAATTAGCTTATTAAAAACTTTTACTATGTTGAAGAAAACTAAAGAGTCTTTAGCTGATTTACAAACTTTTTAAAATTAATTCAAAAAAAATATCGGCGATAACAGGAATTAAATCAAAAGAAAGAACAAATGTTTATAATACTGTAACTTTTTATTTTAATAAATAAAAGAAAATATGTTATCTTGTTTCTTGTAAAATCTAACTGTAGAATCAATTTATTACCCTAATTTTTTTTTCTATGGAAACTTTATTAGATTTCCTTAAGAATAAAATTCAGTCAATTTTGCCTTTTTAAGGATGTATCACACGTGGACTAAAAAATCCTGATAAGAAAAAAAATTATAAAAATTGCCTTTCCTATTTTTTTTACCGGGCTTTATTTTTTGTTTTATATTTTGTTTTATAAAATCTAGACTTCATTTCATCTTTTTTCTAATACCTTCTTTTGTTGATTTTGAACCTGCTTTTGTTTTTTGTTAAAATCTTCTCTCATGGAGATATAAAACCACGGCTGTCTTATCTTAACAAGTTTTCAAATATTCCTCAACACTTTAATTTTCCAAGGATTTTTGTTCGCATTTGGGATCCAATGTTTTAAAAGTCCCTTACAAAAAAAAAACAATCAGAAAACAAAAAAATAAAGGAAAAATAGTTACTTTTTGACTGGACGTATAAAAAATACTCGAAAAATACTGAAAAAATTTAAATGTTTAAGAACTTTAACAATAGTCATCAAAAGATTTAAAAAAACTACATTAGAGTTATTTGTATAAATTTTTTATCTTTTTAAACGGACCAAAACTAATTACGTATTTCGGGTGTCTTATGGAAGGCAAAAGATTTAAATTCAAAGGTTTTAAGAAACAAGTAAAAGGCCGCAGGTTCTATAGTCTAAATTCTCTAGGAAGGAAGGAGTAAACAAAGTAAAAAGTTTTGGTTTTTCCCCCTTCCCCTTTCTGTGTTACTTTTTAATAAATTATTAAATAAAAATTACCAATTCTAGCAATCTAACAAATCTACAAACCTATGTTATATTTATAATAATAATTATATTATTTTTACAATAGTGGTTAAAAAGTTGACTATTATTTTAGTACTAGACCGACAGACAGCTGCACATGTGCTGTTATTTTAAATATTTTCAACATCCTGGACTTACACGGTTTTGTTACGATAAAAACTGGCTTTAAACATGGACTCTGCCGCATGAAAAGTGCTTAAATATTTTCGTAAAATATTCCATATTATACCTTTTGTTTCGTAATTTAATTTGTAACATACAGGCAAGTATTATAAAAATAAATACTGGCACTGGTTATTACAGTAGCCCAAAATGTTAAAAACAATATTTTCATCTTTAAAAGGTACAAAATACAAAACTTGAAATACTTAAGAAGCATTATCCTGTTAGTTTTAAATAAAGCTTATCGTAACACACGTTTAGCCCAATCAAATAGTACATTGTAGTAAGCATGAAATAGGCTATTTAGTTTTATTGTTTTAATTGGTCTATTAGGGTGCTAATAACAGTAATCTGTGGTTTCCCACCAAAATTTTTGATGAGAGAACTTTTGACAGCCCAACAACCACACATTTTTGAACTTTTTTTCGGTTTTTTCGATATATTTTGGAAACTAATAGTCCTATCGATTTTTCAGTCCGTACTTTTTTAAAGAGCATTAAATTTCCTACAATTTTTATTTGCCTACTTACACACTGATAAATCAGTGTGTAGTTAGGCAACACATTATACTTTTATGAGAGCCGGAGTATATATATTTTGTAGTTGCAAAAGTTTTTTGGATTAATAAAAACCTTCTTATTTTAGTGATTTGCGTTTATTAAATTGTAACTATAATTTTGTGTTTATTGTTTGTTACTTATAGGATCGTAACAAAATGCCTAGAGGTTGTATGGTTTTGTCTTGCAAATCCAAGGGTAACTTACCAGGCATTTTTTACTTTAGGTGAGTATTTCTTATATTTAAATTATGTGCTTTTTATGAGACGCAACGTTAGGTAACCGAATAAATGATAATATATTAATTATGAATAATAAAAAATGAAAATATCATAAGAAATAGCAGTGAGAAAAGTAAAGCAATCTTAACTATCTTTTAGATGAATACCACAATGTTTGTGTATTTTTGTGGATCATTAAACAGAAATAAGGTTTAGAAAAAGGTACTCTTATTTTATTTATTATTTTAGTACATTCTTTCAAAAGATCAAAATTATTAATTACGGGAGACCAGGCAAATTTTAATATATACGGGTCCCTCTAATTGAATAAAAGAAAGTACAATTTTATGTTTAAGTTCCTTTTTGCTTTTTCTGTATTTGTTTAAAAGGAAATTTTTGGTTTCTTAATCTCTTATGTAACAAATTCTATACTTCTTGTTAAATTTGTTTATGTATAAAATAAATTTATAAAATATTGTATGACCCTAAAACACAAATAACCAGTTCAAATTATTGCTAGTTTTTTTTGTCTCTTGTCGATTTCAATGATTTTTTGCATACAGAGGCGCTGGTTATAAATCTACAGTAACTTTTTTCGACGTTTTATTTTTTAGATATCAATCCTTAAATACGAAAATTAGATTAAACTCATTTACACTATCTTGCTCTTCTTTTATCACAAAATTGGTACATGAAACTATCATACAATGTTTGGAATTTATTTTAAAAATGTGTTTTCATTTATTTTACCAAGATTTTCGGTAAAAATACAAAACTCCCAAAAATATCGACTATTTAAATAGAAGGCTGTAAAGTGGCGCCATCTCTTCTTTCCATATTTAATCAGATGATACAAAATCCAATATTACACAATAATTTTAAATATTCTATGATAGTATCATTTAATAACCAACAATTTTGTGCAAAAAAAACACAGTGAATGTATAGGTAGTTTGAATTTGACATATGATGATGTCAACTTTATAGATAGTAACAAAGAATTATTGAAGTCCGGACCTAACCTACTATTCATTGCGCAAACTCTGCGGGGCCGATTCTCCCATTCCCGCTGCCCTGCACGCCCAGACAATTTTGTTCTACAATATTGTCCTTCCATATAACTTTAAACTTCCTTGGTATAGAACCGCTATACCACTACGGTGTAACGAAGACCACGGGGTAGGCGCTCAACCAAGTGGGTTCAATCGGTATTTCGCTCTTTGTAGTGCAAATGTAAAGATAATAAAGTTGCTCTTATTTAAAATTCAAAAATAATAAATGCGGTTAAACAACTTTGCCAAATTTTAACCTACCCTGTATCTAATTCGGTTTTAAAAACATAATTATAGACTCTAAATTGAAGTAATTTATAAAAAAAAGTTTATTTTGAAATATGGCTAATATTTTTGACGCCAAGCAAAACGTTTTAATATTTTGTAAATATAATTTTACAACTAAGCCAATAATAGATCCTTAACTAACCACATTCGCAAAATCACACTAAATCATGTTGGACTCACCATCAAAGCATTGACAAGTGAACTACTAAAACTAAATAGAATCAGATTAGAATAGTGACAGGATTAATAACCGGACACTGCACCTTAAGAAAACATTGCACACTATGGGCATCTATAGAAAGAACCCATTTGCAGACTATGTGACGAAGAGGAAGAGACAGCCTCTCACATCATATATGAATGCCTGCACTTACATACTGGAGAACAAATCAAAACCTCATGGTGGATAACCACCAGGAGGCTGGAGATCAGAAAAGAACAGTAAAGGGCTACTACACCTGTCTAAGGTGTCAAACCTTTTAACAAACAAATACACAAGAATAAACCCGTAGGCTGCAGTGTCGGGCGGACAAAACCTCAACTTGTGTATTTAGTTTACAATCAATCAATCAATCAAGCCAATAATATATTTCTGAACTTGACAACAAATACGAACCAAATATATAAGAAACATATTTACTTTTTAAATTATACGTACATTCAATAAAATTTATCAAATAAGCTTTAGTGCCATTTTTATTTTAAAAGAAAATGTGTAGCAGTTGGCAAAATTGCGAAAAGTAATATTAAATTTGGGAAATATTTCATTTTTCGATATCGTATTCTATATTTCAATCATTTAAGGGCAGAAGTAGAATAATTTAAAAAGGAATAAATGATCCACGGATACAATTAAAAAAAAAAGAAAATTTTCTATAGCAGGCGCTATATTTTTAAGTTATATGATCTAAGATAACACAAAAACTATTAAATATAGTTGAGTAGGGTTAAATGCAAAGGAATACAAGTAGTTTATTTTAAAAAATTAAATTAAGTATAGTAGTATAAGATATGGAATTACTTTCTGAAAAAAAAAACTTTTTGGCAATTATACAATTTGCATGTAACCCATTCATTTCAGATATTATCCACCTGACACATCTCTATAATAAAAGTTATCTTGATCTTTGACTATAGAGAACCTGCGTAAGAACTAGTGGCGCCTCTCTCGTTAGTTTTGTAAGTTCGTATGTGAGGACGAGCTGTTTATAAACATGCATTTTAATACTGATTTACGAATCATGTAATTTTTTATTAATTATTTCTTTGTTATCTTTGCAAATAAAATACATAAATATATTACAATAACCTTTTGAAATAATAAATATTAATAAGAAAGTTATAATTAAGTGATTATGAATATATCAACGAAGATTCGAATTTAAAAAAGAACAAAAAAAAACAATTAATCTAAAAAAAGAAAACGGAAGGCTCTTAAAAATAGTAAAAATAACAATAAAAAAATAAAAAAGTTAAATCAAACAGTTCCGCGGAAGGTTCAGAAACGGAGACGAAGAGTGTTTTTATTGGATTGACTAAAAATAAATCAATTTTTAAAAAAGAATATAGGATGTGATTTGGTATAATTTAAATAATTTTTTTTCAAAATAGAGCCTTCTCAGTCCACTAACAAAAAGGGATTATTTTTTGTTTCAGAATGTAAAATGATAATGCATTTGTTACTTTTTTTAATTTCATACCGGTGTATATCTTTATTTTTTAAAAAGGTTTTTAAATTATATGTTAATTAACCACCCTGTCTATATGTTTTACTTTTTCGTCATAAAATAAAATACAACAATCTCTGATAAGCCGGTATTAGATTAAGCTTAGGCCGGCGTTAGATTAAAAGATTTTTCGTAGGACGGTAACGGCAAAAAAATACATTATTAAAGATTTTTCTTGTTTTAAACTAAATTTTTATTATTATTTTTTTATTTAAATCAAAAAAAATTCCTTAATTTACCTAAGAAATATTAAATTTATACAAAATAGGCAATGTTTTTATTAATCTTAGTAGGTAAACCTAAAATTTCGCTAACTAGGCCGGTAATACCCCATTTTACCTTAAATATAAATACCTATAATGTATTTTATTCAAAACGTGTAAAAAGTCGTTTTTAACATATATTCTACGACAGAATACCATTATTAATAATAATTATTAAAAATATTTTTTTTAACTACTAATAGCCACAGGGTCATGTTATTGATATAAGAAAATAAGTGGTGGCTATAGAAAGATGGTTTAATAAAGAAAAACACCGATAAAAATATTTTATTGTTTTTTAGAAAATACATTTGCAGTTGATGTTCGCTATTAACTTTAAATTATATATTTTATTAATACTTGATTGGACTAACCTGTTTTACAATCGACCCATAAGATAATAATCCAGTAGGTGAGTTAAACATACCTAAAAAAAGAAAAGTACATAAGGAAATTGATTTTAAATATAAAATATCAACAATTCGTTACAAATAGTTGTTTTATTTAACCAATTTTTAAAATACATTGAAACAAAGCAATTTGTAATTATTTTTTGATCTAAAAAACCATTTTTACTAAAAAAGGACACTTATGAAACTTACTTTATTTTAAAGGTATTAAAATATTAATTTTTAGATTAGGATTCTGCTTTCCTTTGCTTTCATGTTATATTTTAATAGGACCTAGGAACAAATTACCAATTGCTATTTTCAATGGGCAGTAATTTAATTTTAAACACCAGATTCTAGTCTGTATTGGAACATTGATTCTGAATATTTTATTTTGTATTATGTCAATAAATATCTGTATGTGTTTTAATAAAATTCCTACATTTTAATTTTAAACTTAGAAGAACCTAAGGCTATTGTACAATAATTAACTTAATAATTAGCTTATAAAAAGATTTACTATGTTAAAGAAAACTATAGAGTATTTAGCTGATTCACAAACTTTTTAAAATTTATTCAAAAAAAATATCGGCGATAACAGGAATTAAATGAAAGGAAAGAACAAACGTTTATTATGCTGTAACTTTTTATTTAAATAAATAAGAGAAAATATGCTAGCTTGTTTCTTGTAAAATCTAACTGTGGAATCAATATATTTAAAATACGTTTCGGTTTTATTACCCCATTTTTTTTCTATGAAAACTCTATTAGATTTTCTTGGGAATAAAATTCAGTCAATTTTGCCTTTTTAAGTATGTATCACACGTGGATTAGAAAATCCTAATAAGAAAAAAAATAAAAATTGCCTTTCTTATTTTTTTTAACCGGGCTTTATTTCTTGTTTTATGTTTTGTTTTATAAAATCTAGACATCGTTTCATCTTTTTTTTAATATCTTTTTTTGTTGATATTGAACCTGCTTTTGTTTTTTGTTAAGATCTTCTTTCATGGAGTTTTGATTTTCCATTATTTGCTTTATAAAACATTTATAAAATGACGGCTATCTTATCTTAACAAGTTTTCAAATATTCCTCAACACTTTAATTTTCCAAGGATTTTTGTTCGCTTTTGAGATCCAATGTTTCAAAAGTCCCTTACAAAAAAACAATCAGAAAACAAAAAAATAAAAGAAAATAGTTACTTTTTGACTAGACGTATAAAAAATACTCGAAAAATACTGGAAAAATTTAAATGTTTAAGAACTTTAACAATAGTCATCAAAAGATTTAAAAAAACTAAAGTAAAGTTATTTGTTTAAATTTTCTATTTTTTTTTTAAACGGACCAAAACTAATTACGTATTGCGGGTGTCTTAAGTAAGGCAAGTGATTTAAATTTAAAGGTTTTAAGAAGCAAGTAAAAGGCCGCAGGTTCTATAGTCTAAATTCTCTAGGAAGGAAGGTGCAAAGTTAAAATTTTTGTTTTTTTTCCTTCCCCTTTTTGTGTTGCTTTTTAATAAATTAATAAATAAAAATTACCAATTCTAGCAATCTAACAACCTATATTTATAATAATAATTATATTATTTTTACAATACTGGTTAAAAAGTTGACTTTTATTTTAGTACTAGACCGACAGACAGCTTGTAAGTTGCACTTGTGCTGTTATTTTAAATAGTGTCAGCATCCTGGACTTACACGGTAATGTTACGATAAAAACTGGCTTTTTACATGAAGTCCGCCGCATGAAAAGTGCTCAAATATTTTCGTAAAATATTCCATATTATGCCTTTTGTTTCATAATTTAATTTGTAACATACAGGCAATTATTATAAAAATAAATACTGGCACTGGTTATTATAGTAACCCAAAATGTTAAAAACAATATTTTTATTTATTAAAGGTACAAAATACAAAACTTGAAATACTTAAGAAGTATTATCCTGTTAGTTTTAAATAAAGCATATCGTTACACACGTTTAGCCCAATCAAATAGTACATTTTAGTAAGCATAAAATAGGCTATTTAGTTTTATTGTTTTAATTGGTCTATTAGGGTGCTAATAACAGTAATCTGTGGTTTCTTACCAAAATTTTTGATGGGAGAACTTTTGACAGCCCACAACCACACATTTTTTGAACTTTTTTCAGTTTTTTTGATATATCTTGGAAACTAATAGTCGTATCGATTTTTTATTTTAAACTTTTTTAAAGAGCATTAAATTTCCTTCAATTTTTATTAACTAAAATCTCATCTATCTCAAACAGAAAGCGAGCTACAGCCCGTCAAAAATTGTCTATTTTTGCCAACATTGCAAAAAATCGCCAAATCTTCCTATTAACTCCTTTATATTTTTTTATAACTCGTCCGAAGTATTATAAGAATCATAAAATTGATTAGGGTTAAAATGGTTAACTTAAAAAAGCCAATAAAGTTTGTATTTAAGAAATAAATATTATCATCAATAAACACATTAAAACTTTATAAGCTTATCTAAAAAGGTAATTCTGTAAAAATCTCATACCAAATGCTATTTACCATGTTTGATGAAAGTGTTTTAAATATAGTGTTTCAAATATATTGGTTTGTCAAGTTTACATTGTTGAATACGTTTTTTGAGTGCCTGCTGCACATATCATATCGATTAGGAGTTAAAAGTTGGCAAGTCAAAGGCGAAGAAAATAAAAATTTACAAAATCAAAGTAATTTGAATGTAATTATCATAGCTGTATCCCCAAAAAGAATCTCACGTTTCCAACACAAATAGTGAATTTTAATTAATTGAAATGTTTTTTATTTAAATCATAGGGCTATAAATATCTGAATTTAAATTTTTATAGATTAGACAAGAACATTTATGTCTTATATTTACATATGCCATTTGATATAGTTAGTGAATAATAGAATTTTTTACACCAGTTTCAAAGACATAAAAATGTCGAAAATTGATTAAATAATCCCATAATATCAGAATACTGAATACTGATATAATTAAAACGCTTTTGATTAACATCCATCCCATTTACTAGCTTTAGAATTTAAATCCAAGAAAATTTAAATTCGATTAGTTAGAAAAGATGCTTTATTAAAAATCATTGTATATTTATTTTTTAGTTTTAAGTATAAGGTAGTAGTTTCAGTGGTGTATACACTTAGACATGTCTATTGTGGCTCAACCTTTTTAATTTTTCCCACAGTCAGACATAAAGATATATGTCGGAAAGATCTTAATCCCATAAGTATCATGAGATTGCGAATACGTATTGTGAACGCTTTTGGTTCATCCCTCCCCATTTAGCTGCCTCGGAAATTTAAATTGGATTTAATTGCATTCCGTGTTTATAAGTAAAGAGTTTTAGTTAAAAATCCTAGTGAATCTTCTGTTTTCTTAAGGTTTTTAGTAACTTAAATTTAATTAAAGAATTAAGTAATTCTGATTTAAAATAACTAGCCTAAAATTTTATTTATGATTTATTTTTGATTATTTATTTTGTTTTGCAAGCTAGTGCTAATTTTAAAAATTGGTTTTAATGTTAAGTAGTTTTATATTAAAATTTATTTTTTTATATTAATATGTTTTATTTTTCAATTTTAAAAAATTAAATAAGCTCTGTTGTATTTCGGACACACTGTATACATGAAATGCTGTGGATAACAACTTATTTTTGTTTTTAAATTGCATTTTGTGTAATTAGAGTTATGATTTTTGTCCCGTCATACGATAAGATCGTAACACTGTGCGTCACCCCTCCCTCCTACCTACGCCCCTCCATCCTTCACTCCTCCGCTTTAAAAACCAAAGCTAGGGCTTTTTTAAGTCAACCATAATCAATTTTATGATTCTTTATAATACTTTGGACGACTTATAAAGAAATATGAAGGATTAATAGGAGGATTTGGTGATTTTTTGCAATGTTGGCAAAAATAGACAGTTTTTGGCGGGCTATAGCTTGATTGCTGTTAGAGAAAGATGGGACTTTAGTTAATAAGATTGTAGGAAATTTAATGCTCTTTAAAATATACTGAATAAAAAAAATCGATAGGACTATTAGTTTCCGAGATATATCGAAAAAACTGAGAAAAGTCTAATAAATTCGTGGTTTTTGGGCAGTCAAAAGTTCTCCCATCAAAAATTTTGGTGGAAACCACAGATTATTGTTATAAGCACCCTAATAGACCAATTAATACAATAAAACTAAAAAGCCTATTTCATGCTTACTTGGGCCCTATTTAGAATGACAATTTGATTGGGCTAGTTGTTGGGTTTGAGCTATCTGTTTTTAGCTATCACCCGGAAAGCGTTTTATCCCTAGGTTGCTGCTTAAATAAAGGCCTTACCGGAATCACACTAAATCTCAATAAATTGTATTAACCTAACTTTACTGCTTGTGATAAAAATAAATCCATAAAATAAGCATACAAAAATCTTCAAATATCCTTCTACCCTCGTAGAATTAGCGACCTTTACATTTCTTTAACAAAAGAATAATTATATTCATCCATTTTATGTTTAAGCATAAGAAGGTCTTTGCGCTTCAGAAAAAAAGTTTCAAACTTTTAAATGAAGCAGAACAAAGTTTAAATAAAGTTGTCTAAACCTATTAAAAGAAAGTGAATAAGTGACACATTTCCATTATATTCATTCTGTAAGTATTTGTAAAAATCTTTCTTGAAAAATAAAAGTTTGGCACTTTGTAAAATAGCATAAAGTAATTTAAAAGTTAAAAGACATTTGATATTTTATGTCTTTTGTCGATATCAGGTATCCCTAGAGGCTAAGAGAAGTTTAAAAAGTTTTAGTGGCTGAAGACATAGTTATCTAAATATAACCCGAATACATTTATCATGTGAAATCTTACATTATATAGTATTTTGGAAAGTTGTGGAACCTAGAGATTTTATTTATGTTACGCGAGTTTAAAATATTATTTTGGTAGGAACCAACTTTCTTTTGACTGTTAATTTTTTATTTTTTCTATCTACTTTAAAAACAGTATCTGTTAAAACCAAGAAAGTTTGAAGGCATATGGAAGGCCAATGCTGTAAAACAAAATTGCAGCGTGCGGGGCAACGGAAATAGGGAAATAGGCCCCGTGGAGTTCGCGCAATAAATAGTAGGTCCGGTCTGGACTTCCATAATTCTTTGTTACCATGTTTAAACTTGACATCAAATTATATTATAGAATATTTAAAATTATAAATAATTAAATTATTGTGTAATATTGGATTTTATATTATTTGATTTATTATGGAAAGAATAGATAGCACCACTTCACAGCTTTTTCTTTAAATGGTCGATATTTTTGGGAGTTTTGTATTTTTACCAAAAATCTTAGTAAACTAAATGACAACACGATTTTTTGAACTTAATTTCAAACACTGTATGATAGTTTTACGTACTTATCACTAATTTAGTGATAAAAGAAGGGCAAGATAATGTAAATGAGTTTAATCTAATTATCATATTTAATGATCGATATCTGAAAAATGAAACGTTGTCGAAAAAAACTTACTTTAGATTAGTATGCAAAATATCATCGAAATCGACAAGGATTAAAAAAAAGTGAAAACTTATTAAATTTAAACTGGTTGTTTCTATTTTAGGGTCATACAATATTTTATGAATTTATAATTTGTATAAAAGTACAATAAAATAGTGTCACCTCATGCAGGTAATCTTTATCTACACCAAATTCAGTAAAATATCCTAATATTCTGGTTGTCCATTAAAGAGTAAAAAATTTTCTAACTGATTTTTAGGCATATAGTTTTCACTAATAACAAAGATTCATGAGACAGGATAACAGTGGTTAAAAATCCGTTATCCGCGAAATATTATGTGCCTACAGTAATTCGACCTTTAAGAGTTGATAATGTAAGTTAAAAAAACTAAAAATCGAATTTCTTTATAAAAAAATACAAAAGAAGCAAAAAGAAACTTTAACATAAAATTGTACTTTTTTTTATTTAATAAGTGGGACTTGTATATATTAAAATTTGCCTGGTCTGCCCAGTAATTAATAATTTTGATCCTTTAAAAAGATGTACTAAATTATTAAATAAAATATGAGTATCCAAGTGTAAACCTAATTTCTTTTTAATGATCAACAGAAATACACAAACATTGTGGTATTCATCTTAAAGAGAGTTAAGATTACCTTACTTTTCTTACTGCTATTGTCTATAAAATTTTCATTATTTATAATTTATAATTGATATATTCTTATTTATTTGGTTACCTAACGTTGCGTCTCATAAGAAGCACTTAATGTTAATATAAGAAGTACTTACCTAAAATAAAAATGCAGTGTATGTTGCCCTTGGATTTGCAAGACAAAACCATACAACCTCTAGTTATTTTGTTACGATATTATAAGTAACAAACAAACACAAAATTCTAGTCATAATTTAATAAACACTAATTACTAAAATAAGAAGGTTTTTATCAATCCAAAAAACTTCTGCAACCACAAAATAAAATAATACAAAGCAAAACACGACAGCGTTGATAAGACGACCACGGTACACAGTGGATATGGTTTCATAAGCGCTGCGCCGTCGCACACAAAAAAGATACTACGGCTCTGATAAAAGTATAATGTGTTGCTTACCTACACATTAATTTATTAGTGTGTAAGTAGATGATACATAATACAATTTCGTGGAGTTTTGTTACTGCGCAGAATTGCGGCCACTCATGACATTTATTTTCATAGTGGGCTTTTTTTAATCGAATAGGCCATATCATTGGGCTTCCATATACCTTTAAACTTCCTTGGCAAAACCAAGCTATATTTTTACTAAATAAAGTCAACGGACCAAAAAAACTCCAATGTTAACTCTTGAATGAGAGCAAAGTGAGCTGATTTTTATGTCACGTGGCCTTGCAACAGAAGATCTGCCCAGCGACCACGTGACATAAAAGCCTGCTCGTTTTACTTTCAACCGAGTTTTAATATTAGAACTTAACCTTTATAATATATATATATATATATATATATATTATAATATATATATATATATATATATATATATATATATATATATATATATATATATATATATATATATATATATATATATATATATATATATATATATATATATATATATATATATATATATATATATATATATATATATATATATATATATATATATATATATATATATATATATATATATATATATATATATAATATATATATATATATATATATATATATATATATATATATATATATATATATATATATATATTATATATATATATATATATATATATATATATATATATATATATATATATATATATATATATATATATATATATATATATATATAATTAAGAAAAAATGTAAAATCTTGACCGATAATTGAATAAACAACTGGAAGGTTATTAGGATTCGGTCTTTATGCCTTATTAAAAGTTAAACACTTTTTAGCAGTCCCGAGCTTTCGGAAAATTTATTTCCTTTTTCAAGGCTGCAATAGTAAAAAACCTTGGTTACATGAGATAAAAGACTAACATATTCAAATTTACCGCTAACATGTTAATGGAAAATGACTAATGCCACACCAGAGAACTTCATATTATAAATTAAAAACTTTAAAAAACATCACACATAATTAAAATACAGGAAACACAAAAGTACACCACCCCCATCACATAGAACGGTTATTGTAAATAGTAAATCTGATGATATTTATTTACTTGTTTATTGTTTTTCAACAAATCCTTCCGATTTGCGAATACCTAGATCTAAGGTCATGGTTTCTCCAAGCCGCAGTTTAGAGTCAGACAAGTTATCCCTGCGATGTAATATTAACTGGTAGATAGTGTAAAAGTGAAATTTGGTGTTTTGTAACCTTATCTGTCACCTAAGGTTAATAAGATTCAGGTGTTTGTGTGTGTGTGTGCGTGCGTATGTGTGTGTGTGCGTGTATGTGTGTGTGTGTGTGTGTGTGTTTGTGAGTATGTGTGTGTGTGTGCTTGTGCATGTATTACCCTCATCTGTCACCTAAGGGTTAATACTTGTATGTTAATATGTATATATGTTTATCCCCCAGCTGTCACCTAAGGGCGTGTATAGTAGTGTGTGTGAATTTATGTGACCACCCTTATCTGCCACTTAAGGGTGTGTTCGTGTGTAGATATGTGTGTACGTGATATTTTTTTGTAGGTTTCCGTGTAATGTGTTAACAGGGAAAACAGAAATCTGCTGTGCCCTAAAAAACCACGCCCCCCCATCCAGCAAAACGCACAGAAAGAAAGAACAAAGGTACAAATGCATGGGAGTTTTGGTACTTCATTTTTATCTTTTACTTTTGAAAAAAGATCCTATCCGTTTTGTAATGCTAAAAGCAATCTTTATTGAACAATCCGCCTTAAACTTTGCGATCTTGGTGGATATTTCTTTGATGTAGGAAAAGAGTAATAATGCACAACAGGGTTCAACAAATGCTGTAATCTCTGGATGTCATTTAGCATGTTCAATACTATTACTGGAACATAAATAAGTTTCTTTAACAATCTTTTGGATAGGTAGTATACACAAGATCTCACATACATCCTTGTTACAAACAAACCTAAACAAGTTATATAACATTTTGTTATAAATTCCTATCCAAAAAGATTGTTAAAGAAACTTATATTTAATACAGCTCCAGTCAATAGTATTGAACATGCTAACAATGGCATCACTCCAGAGATTACAGCATTTGTTGAACAACCCGTTGTGCATTATTACTTTTCCCACATCAAAGAAATATCCACCAAGATCCAAAGTTGTTTAGCTGATTGCAATAAAGATTGCTTTTAAACATTACAAAACAATAGTCGCTTTTTCAAAAGTAAAAGATAAAAATGAAGTACTCAAAACTCCCAATGTAGTGTATGGTATTCCTTGCTCTCAGTGTGAGGGTGTATATATAGGTCAAACGTCAAGGGTGCTAAACAGTAGGATTACACAACATAAAAGTGATTGCAGACTGGGAAAAAACAGTTGTGCATTGTCAGTACATTGTAACCAATTGGGACACAGGTTTAACTTTAACGAAACTCATATACTATGTAATGAATCTAGCTAAAATAGGAGATTGGTTCGTGAAATGATCGAGATATATTTGCATCCTAATTCTATTAATAAGTGGGCGGACATAGAAAATTTAAGTGCAATTTATTCAAACTTACTTAATTTAAATTTGACCAATCGAACTCTGTCTACTAACTCTAGTAACTCTTTTTAAAATAATTAATATTTTAAACGAACCAATCATTTATTGTTACCTTTTTTTTACGGTTTTTTTTATTTTTGATTAATTGTTGTTTTTGTTTGTTGTTGTCATTTTGGATGATTTTCTGTTTACTTGGCCTAAAAGTACCCCAAAAGTCCTTATTGCAGAGCATTTGTACCTTTGTTCTTTCTTTCTGTGCGTTTTGCTGGATGGGGGGCGTGGTTTTTTAGGGCACAGCAGATTTCTGTTTTCCCTGTTAACACATTACACGGAAACCTACAAAAAAAAATCACGTACACACATATCTAAAACGAACACACCCTTAAGTGGCAGATAAGGGTGGTCACATAAATTCACACACACTACTATACACGCCCTTAGGTGACAGCTGGGGGATAAACATATATACATATTAACATACAAGTATTAACCCTTAGGTGACAGATGAGGTAATACATGCACAAGCCACACACACATACTCACAAACACACACACACACACACACACACACACACACATACACGCACACACACACATACGCACGCACAAACACACACAAACACCTGAATCTTATTAACCTTAGGTGACAGATAAGGTTACAAAACACCAAATTTCACTTTTACACTATCTACCAGTTAATATTACATCGCAGGGATAACTTGTCTGACTCTAAACTGCGGCTTGGAGAAACCATGACCTTAGGTCTAGGTATTCGCACAATCGGAAGGATTTTGTTGAAAAAACAATAAACAAGTAAATAAATATCATCAGATTTACTATTTACAATAACCGTTCTATGTGATGGGGGTGGTGTATTTTTGTGTTTCCTGTATTTTAATTATGTGTGATGTTTTTTAAAGTTTTTAATTTATAATATGAAGTTCTCTGGTGTGGCATTAGTCATTTTCCATTAACATGTTAGCGGTAAGTTTGAATATGTTAGTCTTTTATCTCATGTAACCAAGGTTTTTTTACATATTGCAGCCTTGAAAAAGGAAATAAATTTTCCGAAAGCTCGGACTGCTAAAAAGTGTTTAACTTTTAATAAGGCATAAAGACCGAATCCCTAATAACCTTCCAGTTGTATATATATATATATATATATATATATATATATATATATATATATATATATATATATATATATATATATATATATATATATATATATATATATATCTGAGTGACATTACCCAGAGGTTAATGAGGAGAGGGAAATTTTGTCAATTATATAAATAATATCGGGGGTGGCACCACCGCGTTGTCTAAAAGGTGACGTATCTTTATGTTCCGGTACTTGGACATCGTTGACAGAACTGGGGAAAAATGGGATAAACATCTAAAAGCCCGGCACCCATTGTACCTGGTACTCAGGCTTCATACAAACCTTAAAAGGCCTAATTTAAACATTAAAAAAATTGTGCAATGCATATCGTGGACGTATTTTTTATATGCAACTTTTTTTAAAATTAATTTTAAAACTACAGGACCGATTTTTTATAAAAAATTATATTTTATAAACCCGAAAAATCGTGATAAAACTGTCCATTTTTAAAATTTTTAGTACCCGCCCTTTTTACTTTTTTGAAATATTAAGTAAAGGTGATAAATTTACACTAAAAAATCTTTTGTTTTAAGAAACCATTTGATTTTTTTTTCTAACTTGCCAATCCAGCGATTAACTGTCTGCAGTGGATCAACGTTTTTTTCGAGGCTTGACTTTGGTGCTTTTTCAATTAAAAAAATCTAACTTTTTTGTAATTTACGGATACGTAACAATATAATAAAAAAATCTCTTAATATCTAATAAAAAAAAATGTTAAAAATGTTCCTTTTTTTGGTCCTGAAGTGCACTAGTTTTTAACTTTTTTTATTAAATAATATTAATTATAAGAAAATTATTTTAGTCAAAATAAAAAAATGAAATAATTAAATTTATACTTTTTGTGACCTCTATGTGGGAGTAAGACAATTTTTTTCATTTTTAAATGCATATTCTTTAGCCAACTAGTACATTTAAATACCAACTAAATATACCTATCAACTCTGTTTTCATATTAAACCTAAATAAAAAATACTTTTCGCCCTTTTTAACACTACTTTAAATATGCCATTAAATTTTTAGCTTAAAATATCTATAAATCTGTTTTAAACAATACACCGAACATTCGGTTAAAAATCAATAGCCAAGTGTCCTTTTATAACCCCTTCTAAAAATAATTCCAAATTTTTATTTATAGTACAGGATAGCAATACGCAGCACAACGGTTTAATTTAATATAGTGCAAAGCGGCAAAGTTTCTAATAATTTTTCAGAATTTTTATTAACAGCACAACAAGTTGAGCACAACACAGCACAACAGTTTAATTCGCTACTATGCAAAATTACAGTGCTAACTTAGTTGAAAAAATGTTTTTTTTTAGTAAAAAAAAATCTACTTATTAGTTTTTTTTTCTATTAACGGCACATGATAAAACAAGTTGCGCACAACACAGCACGGTACTTTCTTTATTTGTGGGGCAAAATGGCAGTGCTAAGTAGGTACGAAAAACTAGCCCTATTTTGTTTAGTATATATGTCAGGAAAAAATGCATAAAAAAGTTTCTGTTAACGGCGCAAAATAGTACAAACACAGCACAAAACAGCACTAAAAAAATCATTTTTCCAAAAAGGCAGTGCTAAGTATATGGACATCGCAATTTGCGGGCGAGTAAAGAACCGCTATACCACTACGCTGTAACGAAGACCACGGGGTAGGCACTCAACCAAGTGGGTTCAATCGGTATTTCGCTCTTTGTAGTGCAAATGTAAAGATAAAAAATTGGCTCTTATTTAAAATTCAAAAATAATAAATTCGCAAAATTTTATGCGGTTAAACAACTTTCCCAAATTTTAACCTACCCCGTATCTAATTCGGTTTTAATAATTTAAAAATAAGGCTCTAATTTTAAGTAACTTATAATAAAAAGGTTTATTCTTGAAGTATCATCGCTAATATTTTTGCCGCAAAGCAAAACGTTTTAATATTTTGTGAATATAATTTTACAACTAAGCCAATAATATTATTTCTGAACTTGACAACAAATACGAACCAAATAGATAAGAAACATATTTACTTTTTAAATTATACTAAGTGACAGCCTTCAATAAAATTTATCAAAAGAGCTTTAGTGCCATTTTTATTTTAAAAGAAAATATGTAGCAGTTGGCAAAATTGCGAAAAGTAATATTAAATTTGCGAAATATTTCATATTTCGATATCGTATTCAATATTTCAATCATTTAAGGGCAGAAGTAGAATAATTTAAAAAGGAATAAATAATCTACGGCGACAATCAATAAAAAAAGAAATTTTTATATAGCTGGCGCTTTATTTTTAAGTTACATGATCTAAGATAACACAAAAACTTATTAGTATAGTTAAGAGGGTTAGACGTAAAGCAATACAAGTACTTTATTTTAAAAAATTAAATTAAAAATTAGATATGAAATTACTAGCTGTAAAAAAAAACTTTTTGGCACTTGTACTTTTCTGCATCTAACCCACTTATTTCAAAAATTATTCACCTGACACATCTCTATAATAAAAGTTATCTTGCTCTTTGGCTATAGAGAACCTGCGTAAACACTAGTGGCGCCTCTCTCGTTAGTTTTGTAAGTTTGTACCTGAGGACGAGCTGTTGGTAAACATACATTTCAATACTGACTCACGAATCATGTATTTTTTTTATTAATTATTTCTTTGTAATCTTTACAAATTTAATACATACATAAATATATTACAATAAGTCATTGAAACAGTAAATATTAATAAGAAAGTAATAATTAAGTGATTATGAATGGAAACAAGGGTAAAAACAAACCAAGATCTGGTAACACAGGTTGTTGTGTTGTAATACTTACAGTAAAATTGAGTCAAATATGAAATATTATTCGTTCTGCGTTTTTGGAGAAAATATAAAGAATTACATTTCCTATCGAAGTGACATATTCTGAGGTTAAAAACTTTTTTTTTAAATAAATGCAAAAACAAATTAATATATTTTTTAAAATCTTAATTTTAATATTATTTGTTAGATCTCCAACTTTTTTCCGATGCAATTTTTAAAATGAGCTTGCTTCATGTAGTTTCATTAAAATCTGACAGATATATAATTTTTAGAATTTAACAAAATTTCATCAATTTGTTAGGTTATTTATTGACTATGTAAAAAAAATGAGTAAAATCGAATTACAACGATATTTTTTTTACTATTTTAAATGTTTAATTGACTCTAAAACATTAAAAAATGCGGAGGGCTACCATTTAAAAAGTGCATTTAAGATAAAGGTGCTTTTCTCCAATTTTAATTTTTTAATTTTAAGTAGAATTTTAGGCACTTTTTGTAAATAGAGGTTTACATAAAAGTTGTTTAAAATTAACTGTCCCATCGAAATGTCCCATTCTAAAAGCAAAAATAAATTATTAGAATATATTAAAAAATAAAGAAAAAAAAAACATAAAAACGCATTTTTTCCTCATAATTTTTTTCCACGTGAATAAAGGTATAGGTATTGCTTTACAGAAAACAAAACCGTTATCATGTACTTTAAAATGATTTTGGTAAAAGTCTTTAGGATTTGTAATAATCGAGAGATTAATTTTTAAAGTTGGCTACTTTTATCGTTTTTTTTTTTTTAATTTTTAATGGTTAACAAGAATAATAATTAATTTAAAACTTACATCAAGTAAACCATTAAAATGTTGTTTAATACTAGTTTGACGCATAGCTTGAGCTTTTATTAAAGTAGTACTTCCAAAAATTCATTCTTCAACATTTACTCAGAAATAATTTTTCACCTTTTTTATCTGGGACATTAATTTTTTGAGACCCATTATTTATATTTACAATAGCGATCAGTATAAAATTTAAATTCTCTCACATACTAAATGCTAAAGTTTGCCACCATGAGCGCTAGTGCATAATCACAAGGTAACACAGGTTCTCTATATTAATATTTTACGTGAAATATTTAAACTAGTGATGTGTCTTTTAGGCGAGTTTATATTTTAAAAGAAATGAATGTTTTTCTTAGCTCAATAAAAAAGTGGGTTATTAATATATTCTCAAGCAAAATCGTTTTTTTAATAACAAGAGTTAGATAGAACATAAGAAAAAATATATTTCCGACTGATTGGACGCTTGCTGTAATTTATTTTTTTAAATTTAATGAGCCTCGTTATTAAAGCTGTCACATGATACGAGATGGCTCGAGTTGCCTCGCACGGGGTTCAATTCAGTTCGAATATAAATATAGATAAGTGTGTGCCGCGTGACCAAATTAGCAAAGTTGCCTCACGAAGTGAATACATGGCTTTAGAGTAAAAATAAAAAAAATATTTATTTTTCCATTTACTTATACGCTGTAGACCGTCAAAAATTAAAACTAATACAAATATACATAAATGTTTTTTTTAAACAACTGAAACAAAGTTATCTAGATGAAATCTGTTTAACAACATTATTACTTGTGTTTTCTCCGTAACTCTACGGAGTATCTCTCTACGGAAAAAGTGTTTACTCCGCAGATCTTTTAAGAATAAGCAAGTGCGTTATCATAAAAGGGCTAATGGAGATGAATAAATTTGACCCAAAAAAACCACAGTTTCAATCACCTCGAAGAAACTCCACGATATTCCAATGGTTAGTGAAAATCTGGGATCTTAGTTGAAATTTAGAACCCTGTTAATGATTTATTCATATTTTTTGAGGTTATTCGATTTATTTAGTGACACCTAAAACTTCAATACGGGGTAAGGATCACACAAATCACATTCCTTGCACTTTTATTTGGTCCAGGATGTCAAAAACATCCCGTGAGTATTTTTTCAGAATTTTTGACGATATCTCATCTTTAAATCATATCGAAGACCTGAATTTCAGGTTAGGGTCACACTAGTCACATCCGTAGCTCTTTTGTCCTATTAAGCAGCTTTGAAAGTCGCTGTATGAATTTTTTCCGAATTTTCTGAGTATTGATTAGGTCATACCTCAAACCTTAATTCAAGGTTTTCGCAATTAAAAAAAAATCTGACGTGATGGCGCAATTCTAAGCTTGGATTCGTTTCAACGACCCCAAAAACTTATAGTAAGTATGTCAAATCCGAGTGGGGATTTTTTTTGTGGAGCTGTGAAATAGTAAGCTTTATTCTATTCATGTCTTTACCGTATGATCCGACGCACTTGTCTCTTTTTCTTATTTCACCGAATACTTTGAGTACACAAATGGTTGTTGCCATTCAGAATTAACCCTTCTTCTTTTCTCTGAAGGTGCTGTTGCACACGATGGGTTTTTCCAAAAAAAAACAAGCGTCTATTTATTTCAAGATGCTTCAAGTGAAAACAACTTTTATTGAATTTGGTAGGTCTTGAAACAACTATACAGTCAATATTGCATTTCTTAATCATTTGTTTGTACCAGTCGACACATTCATCTATTTGAGCTTGTTTCAGATTATGTGGGATCCAACAAAAACACATTGTTGAGGGCAAGTGATTATGCAATATTTTATATATGCGATCTTGTTTTGTAGTTTATGCACCGCAACAATGTTTTCCAACACAACAGCTGATTTTGGACGCCCTTTATGACCCTTATCGGCAATTAAACGGCCTCGGCGACCGCACAATTAAATTCATAATTTAAGGGTTTTCAGTGGCAAAGAATAGGACTTTATGGCTAAAAGTTGATCAATGCACTCCTGTCTTAATAATCCACGTTGAAAGTCGTAATAAATCGGAACAAGAATTTTTACGAGTTAACTCAATTTTTTCCTATTTTCAAGTGACTAATTGAGGTCAAATAATAAAATGTTCTGAAAAAGGTCCTTATTAATACTAATTTATTTGGGGGATACCAAACGACAGATTAAAAATTAAATGTAAAAATCATGTTTTGTGTAATCTAGGAACTCCAAAATATAAAGGTATGCAAAAAACCCAAAAAGTGATTTTTTTACTGTTACAAAATGTACCTTAATACACGGTCAATATTATTGTTTAAATATCGATATTGATCAATATATGCATCTGAGTGGAAACTTTGAGAAACAAAAAACAAAAACTTATTTTAAAAATACCTTTTCTTTTAACTGATTTTATACAGAAAAAATATTTTTTTTGCATTTTTTATTATTTTTCCTAGGCGTACATATGCGCTTTTCGCATATTCTTGTGGAATACCATCTTTATAATTTTTTTAACAAAAAAACTACGTTGTTTAAATCATAATCTATAGTTCACGGATATATATTTGCATTAACTTAACAAAAAAAAAAAATAGAACGAACAATTCGTCTTCTGTCATTGTATTTTTATTCCTTACTTCAATCTTCGCCATTAAATGGGCCTGCTTAACTTCATCCCCCACCAAAAAAAAAAAAAATATATATATATATATATATATATATATATATATATATATATATATATATATATATATATATATATATATATATATATATATATATATATATATATATATATATATATATATATATATAATAAATTATAAAAAGGGAGTCTAGTTTTGGAAAACCCAATTTTTTAAAATAAAAATTAAAATTTTTCAAATTATGGTTTTTGTGCTTATTTTTGGGCCCTGTAGGGGGAAAGGGTGAAAAATTCAAAAAGCCCATTTTAGGGAAAAAATTTTTAATTTTTTAAAGGATCATATTTTTCTTTAACATTTTCGTTTTCACTTTTTCTGATTTTTTTTAACCATAAATTTAAAAATTAATTGTTTACGAGAAATTTTCTTTAAAAAAAAATTTAAAAATAAAAAATTTTTCTAATTTGAAACTTTTAGGTTTTTTAAGAAAAAATTTTTAAGTCATATATAAAATTAAAAATTTTAAGATTATCAAAGATGTAAAAATAAAACCCCTTTTTAAACAAAAAAAAGTTTTAAAAAATTTTTTTCAAAATTTAATAAAACTGTTCCAATTTTAATTGAATTTTGTAGTTAATCTTCATACATAAATGGTTCTATGCTAACGTGACTCAAGAAAACCGTCTGTAAACCATGAAAGTGTAAACAATCATTAAAAAATGTTTCGGTTATAATCTTTTTCCCCTTCATTTTAAATATTGTATTTAAATGCAATATCATCGGTTAATTCGTTGACATTACTTGGATAGAAGCAATAAAAATATTTCAGAATTTCACTGTCTTTAGATAAACAAAAATGTACAAAATAATATCGGATCAAAAAAATGAATGTTTTGTACGGACTTATTATAATAAACTTATAAATAACGTTGTTTGCAACAATATAGAGCAGAAAAACAAAATATTTTTTTAAAAAATGTTTTTCCTTTCAATTTTAAACAATAAGGGGGTCCATTCATAATACCCTTATATTTATATATATATATATATATATATATATATATATATATATATATATATATATATATTATATATATATATATATATATAATATATATATATATATATATATTATATTATATATATATATATATATACATATCTATATATATATATATATATATATATATATATATATATATATATATATATATATATATATATATATATATATATATATATATATATATATATATATATATATATATATATATATATATATATATATATATATATATATATATATATATATATATATATATATATATATATATATATATATATATATATATGTGTGTGTGTGTCAATACTTCAGGTACGTATTCAGGGTCCAAAAATAAACATAAAAGTCTATACAAATATGAGTCGGCAAGGCCTTCGTTTCCGAAATCGTTTTTTTTTTTTTTTTTTTTTGAAAATTATAAAACCTAGATTATGTTTTGCTGAACATAATTAAAGAACAATTATTTTATTGAAAATACATATTGTTAAATTATACATTTTCTTTTATTTTCTTTTAAATTTTCTATAATAAAATCAGATGCGTCGTAATTTTTTAAAATCCAAATATCTCGAAAACGGTTGCTCATATCAACTTTTAACAGGTATACCTTTTGACGTAAAAATAGCTAAACAATTATCTAATTTGCTTAAAAATGTAATACAGGGCCGTACCAAAAAGTTGTGATTGTTCAAAATAGTAAAAAGACGTGTAGGTGGCACCCTTTACAAGTAAGTACCGTACAAATATTAGATTTGAATCCGTCATACCAAAAAAACCCCAAATACCAAATTTTACTTCAATATTTACATTATTATAGATTTTATTTAAAAAAAAGAAAAATTAACTAATAACTTTAACACCCCGTATTTCGGAAATGTTAAAATGCTGAATGTGATTTCGGTACGGCATCGAAAGTAAGATTATTACATCTTACTGCAAAGCAACGATGTTTGTCTTTTAAGTAGACACTTGGTTTCTCTGTTGTTCGTTAAACACTCGTTACAGCCCAATTGACAAGTCCTGTAAGGCAGGCGAAACGCGTCTAGGGAGAGAGTGTCATAGTGAACAGCAAAGAAAACAGGTTGTCTGCTTATAACTGTCTTAAAACGGAGTTACGTTCGTTCATAACACGGGACTGTAAACGTGTTATTTATATTAATTTAAATCAGAAATAAACCGACCTTCTCGACTTTTATCGGTAAATAAACAACGCCGGTGACCATAATTAAATTCGTAATATCGGGGTTTTTTTAGTGGCAAAGAATGGGACTTCATGGCCAGAAGTTGATCAATGCACTCCTGTCTTGATAATTCACGTTGAAACTCGTAATTAATCGTTGTACAAGAATTTTTACGAGTTAGTTCAACTTTTTTGCTGCGTCACAATTTTCAAGTGACTATAAACAAGACAAATGGCGCTTAAATAACAAAATGTTTTAAGAAAGGTTATGTTCAAAAATGTAAAACTTTCTAGTGGAAAATGTCAATTGGCACCTAACAACAAGGCTTAAAAGATAAGTAGTGCCCCTTGTAATTAATCCAAATCCATTTGGGGGATACCACACGACAGACCAAAAAATTTACAAAATCATGTTTTGCGTAATCTAGGATCTTCAAAATGCAAATATCTGCAAAAACCCTAAGATACGATTTTTTTGATGTTACAAGTACTTACCTTAGGTCTCCCTACACGGTCAATTATATCGATACTGATCAATATAATGAAAGTGTAAGGAGTACATTGAAACAATAATATCGAAAAAAATTAAATCACTTCAATTTCTATTGAACACGCGATAGGGGTTGTTTCTATTTCTTCTACTATATTATCAGTATTTTTAAAGTCATTTAAGTTATTGAGACTTAAACATAATGCAGCACAGGTCTCTTCAACTATTCCACTTATGGTTGTTGCAGTCACGTAAAATGAAAATTTTAAATATTTCAAGCTGTTGTCTGAAATCTTAAGGTTTCTCATAATGATGGTATCTTGATTTCTTAATAATAGTGACACCATTTTTACTAGGTGTTAAAACAGTTGTTTATCCCTTCTAAAAAAAAATTGTAGTCATCTGGTTCACAGTTGAGTCCTCGAAGTTATTTTCTATACATGACTCATACGTCTATTTTTTATTTAATATTTTTATTTAACCATATTTTTGTCCACATTGTTCTTTGCCTTTTTTTCTTTTATTAATGACCAAAGCAGACGCGATTAGAACTGGAGATCTATCCTCTCTGCAAAATTGAAACTGACACTTTATTGATCAATATTATTGACTCGTATAAGGGCTACTTTTTTCCCATCTATTGGGTTAATAATATTGCTTTAATAATATTAATTGTTCAAGATACCCTTTAGAAAGAAAATAAAAAAATCGCATTTATCTTAGAAACCATATTCCAAATTACATTACCATACTTAGTGTCAAACCCGTAACCCTACATAGACGACATTTTTATATTTCCAACATTTTGTTTTATTGCAGTAAATATAGACCAACTTCGGCCATAAAAAATAATTTTACAAAAAACCTTCTTAATGAAAAAAGTTTTAGCTAGATATTTCTTTGTATTTATATTGTTCGCAAGGAAAGGGCGAAAATACCTCAGGTCATATTTTAGGCTCAGTCGGTTCGTGAGTCCCTTTTTGCACCCAATTTTGCTTTTATTGAGTCATTATTTTTCGTGTAGAAATGTCTTCAGTCATCAACTTTGTAAGAATCAAGCTTTTATCATATTTCGTGGAATTGAGGTAAGTAGTTATATACACCGATATTTTTTTATTCGCCGTTTTTAATTACTAATAAATGTTAATATTATTTCATATGTTAAGCTATTTTACTATTATATGCAGGACCTAGTAGTTCTTTTTTTTAATTTAATATCACACACTAGGTAAAAATGAATTATTAATATGTTAAAACCAAATTAGATGCATAAAAAACCGCTATTATTCGTAATACCAGCTTCTACTTTTCTGTCTTTTATTAATAATAGAGCATACTAAAAATTTATTTCTAACAGACTCTCGCATCATTTTTAATACTATTAATAAATTTGAAAATTTTAAAAAATCTTTGGCCTGCATATATGCTTAAAAATTATATTAAAATAGTGCCTATGCTTACGTCCTGGTGAAACAATTAAATTTTTATCAACACTAAAACATGCATTTTAATAAACACTGTAAACGTTTAAAGTTTGAGAAAATGTTGACATTTTAATTACCCACATGGAACGGGATCCGAAGCTAAGATGAACACAAGGCTTAACTCAAGGTGTTACATTACGGTGCTGATGAGTGAATCACATCTCGTGCCTTAAACAGGTGTCTCCAACGGTGCCTCTGAGATACTGAGCGACCTCTCAGAGTATCTAGCCTTAGTGCGGTAATGCGGGGCTCTGCCGTGGTGGACTATTACTGTCTTAGCTCCAAACAGAAAGCGGACAAAACCGCTTTCATAGAAAAAAAGTGACGAAGGTGCGCTGACCGAAACGGATAAATCCGTTTCGAGAGGTGCCACCCAAGGTCACAAGCAGATAAAGCTGCGCCGACCGAAACGGGTGAATCCGTTTCGAAAGGTGCCCCTAAAGTCACCGGCGCCTGTTTCACGGGAAAGGGCTAATCCATTCCATACAAACAGGTGCTTAGGAAGGGATCTCTGATTCCAAACAGAAGGCGGACAGAACCGCCTTTATGAGGAAAAGGGTTCCCTGGCTTTAAACAGAAAGCGGATAGGACCGTTTTCACAGGGTAAGCCCGGAGATGCGGTCTGAGAAGGAATATCTGGTTCCTGTAACGAGGACCTGGTAGCTACCCACGTCACTAGACCGGGAGAGGAGGGCATGACGAATCTAATCGTCTGCTCGTCATACTCTCCAGGAGACAGGGACACCAGAACACATCAGAACATATATTGTGCTCGTGTCAGGTAGCGACACGAGTAAGAGGAGATGTAAGAATTCTCTCCCAATCTAATATCGGATTCATTAGAAGTCTGATCCTATTGAGAGAAATATAAAAAGGTGTAAGCCACAATAGACGGAGCGGTCGTAGTGGAGGGCGTAAAAAGTCCACTCACTTCAAACCTACCTACCTACCTACCCCACAATAAAAAAAAACAGAAAAATAATAAAATTTAACAACCCATATTTTAAAAAGGACATTTTTTGACATATAAATATGGAATTTTTTTATGTGAAATCTTGAAGAATCACCCAATTAAATATTTAAGGTTAGATTAGAATAGATTAAAATTATACTTATTAGCTTTTTAAATCAATTTACCTAATAAGCTAAAAACTTTTCTAAAGCCAGCTGCACACTTATTTGGTAACTAGTGGGTTGATTCCTTCTTAGGCTTTTAAAAGTAAACATCTTCTTTTTAACTTTTAATTTCGTGTAAGCATTTTTTAATATTGTAGCAGGGCTTTATTGTTTGTTCTTGTTTTTAAAATTAAACCCTAGGTTAACAGAGACCACGCATACATATTTTGTAACAGTTTAAGGGCCCTGGCAGAAACTAATTATTTGACGTATCGGACACCACATTTAATTTATTTTCAAAAAAACTGTCAGAGTTTAAGCTATCCAAAACACATTATGACTGAAGCACTAAAACTGTCGCTAATTGAAATAAAATAATTAAAAAATCGTATTTAATTACTTCTCAGTAATTGGATTACTTTAATTCAATTACCTTTGGGAAAAGGTAATTGTATTTAAATTACCAATTAATAGGATAATAAAATCGTAAATAATAATTGATTTTCCCAAATTCCAAGTAATTTAATTACTTATAAAGTAATTCGATTACCTATAAAGTAATTGAATTACTTAGAACCTAATTCAATTACATAATAAATAATTAAATTACTACGAAAAAATCAATTACCTTTTTTTATGAACAAACTTTTGGAATTTTGGCCAGCCAGAAAGAGTACTTTGAAACAAGGCGGGGCGATCCGCTTTAAATTCGGCGATCGCCGCCTCCGCGCCGATTTAGTATTTTCGATTGATGCTTACCGTCACCGTTTTTATACTGTTTTTTTTGTGGAAAAATCTGTTGATGTTTGGGGTATGATAAAAGGAAATTTATATTTTAAAATCATTTCATGATTCAACTTGTCGAAAAAGCAGTGTGACGTGCGCGTATGATGCATATTGGTATAAATATTTCATTTGTTTAGTGTATCGTGTTTAATATATGTGGTAATTAAAATAGAGTAATTGCTAAAATTTTCAATTACTTTTAGTTTTAGTTGATAATTGAATTACTTTTTAAAACTAATTGCGACAGCTCTGTGTAGCATTATTATTTACTTCGTGTTTTTGCACCATAAGTTAAAACTGGCAAAATGCATTGCTTTAACACTTTTTTATAGCCTCTTCTACAATTATGCCTCAGATTTTTAAAGGTGGTCCACGACAGTCCCGGTCGTCTGAGAAGCTTACATGTTTAATTGTCTTTGCTTGGGCGAATTTTAAAGTAATATGTGTATGTAGTTGTTTGCTTGATTTCGGTGCCACGTGGATTTCCACTTATATATAATCCCATAAAAACAACGCATTAAAACGTATAAGAAATATAAGTAATTAGATGGAAAAAAGTGGCAAACACATCAAAATTGATTTTGTTCACGAATGTAACCACTTCATAAACTATTATGTCCGATTGTCCGCAAGGAGACAGCGCTGTCGCATGGAAGCAGGTGTCATTTTATTTTTTAATGTACACTTTTTAATTGCCCCAACAATTTTAAGCCGGAAAACATGCCATATATAAGAAAATGTCAAATTTCATGTTATATGATCCCGGGTTACTCGCTTTGCGGATTTCGGTGAAAGGCAACCCTACTGCAATCTAATCTAATATAATATACTATTCATAAAAAATTGGTTTTACCAAAAAAAAGAAAACCTTCATGCTGCCGAATCTTAGACTATAATAAAAAAATTCTAAAACATACCCAGTCCAGATTTAACTGTTTTCCGCCCATAGGCTAATATATATTTTTGCCGCCCTAATGTCAATATTTTTTGGATATCAGAACGAAAAATTTAGCATTAAAAAAATGTAAACTTTACTAGTAATTCTTATAAAAATTTAATAAACAAATTTAATAAAAGTAATTCATACAGAAAATTAAATAACAAATCTTTAAAACAAATTTCATACTATAAAAACAAAATATAAATTAAAATGTTAAAACAAATAGACCTTTTTTTAGAATTTTGTATTATTTAATTATAGGCAAAACCCTATACAAACATTTTTCTTCGAACCTTTTTTGTGCAAAAATCATTAATTAGATCATTAAAATTTACGCTTGCATATTTTTAAAAATTAATCGTAAATCTGCCGCCCGTTATATTTGCCGCCCTAGGCTTCAGCCTACTCAGCCTTTGCGTAAATCTAGCCCTAAAAATACCTACGGATATCCTACATAACTCGTATCTTTATTACACCAAATATAAAAAGGCTGTCCATAAAAAAGCATTTGCAAACATTCCACTTCGAAAAAACAATTTTCAGCATTTTTTTCTTAGTTATACTCTTCGTAAATAAGGGGTCAAAAAAGCCCAAAGGCAATATTTCAGGCTCAGTTGGTCGGTTAGCCTGCTCTTCCACCGTAATTTTACTTTTAGTGGGTCATTATTTTCAATGAAAAAATATTTTAAGTCGTCTAGAATGTAAGTGGCAAAGTTTTTTTTTATTTACTAACGCTGACATTTTTTTTTGGTCCTGTTAAAACTATATAGGTATATACAGTTTGGTTAAAAATAAATGAACTTTTTTATCGTTAATGGTAAAGATCTAAAAACTTCCAAATTAGGAAATTAAAAGTATTTTTGGTAATTGTTTAGATGTTTGTGGGTTCAATTTTTTTGGGATGTAAAATTAACATGATTATCTTTTATTGAGTTGTCAATTTTTTTCATTCTTAAAGTTTATTAAAATTAGAAGTATTAATATTCAAAAAATGTTAATTTTTCGATTAAAAAAAATTCTTGAAAAAATATTTACAAAATCTAAAAAATTATTATTTTTGAAAAAAAATTAAGTTAAAATACAAAAAAATAGAATATAAAACAAATCACTAATAAATTGCTAAACCTAAGTAAATGCATTTTATTCACAAAAACTTAAAAAATACCTTTTCCTTATTTAAAAAAAAATTAAACCAAAAATTGTTTTTAGATTTAAGAGATTCGTAATTCCGCCGTAAAATAGAACAAAATGAAAATAGAAATGTCAATATCTTCAATTTTTGATTTTTTATGATTAAAAATAGGCTGAGCCACACATCTAAACAATTACCGTATTTTTAATGTTGTTAAACTATTATCAACTTATTTTTTTGCACGTGCGCAAATTGCAAGAAACCACCGAGGTACCCTTAAAAATTTTAAATGAAACGTAAAGATTGTATAGTTTATTTTCGATATAATCCGGGGCTTCTATATGGTCCAGAGTCAGTCGGCGGCCCCGCCAATATTAAAAAGATCCTGTCGACAAATATCAGCACTCGGAGCGAGAAATAAAGGGTGTATTATATTTTCTTTATTTTGCACGCTTGTTCGCACGGCCAAGCGGCAAGGCTGCTTATAGAAGGTATGTGCTTGAAAGTGTATACCAAGAGTGGCCAACTTGATTAGACCCAAGATCTACTGTATACTGATGAAACCATGTGTGATTTACCAATTATAAATTTTGAAATGTTAAATAAAACAGTTCTCACTAGATTAACAGCCGCCTTCGACCGGTCGAACGCGATCGACTGGTTAGCCACTTCTGGTGTAAACAATGCTGAAGGGTCGCTTGACCTCTACCTAAGGCTGATACAGTGTACCGAATTGTAAATATGTTCTATAGTTTTGTAGCGGATTTATGTTTCAGTTTGATTTATTTGGGATACTCGCCTTACTACTTTTTGGAAAATGGGACCCCTGCCCTGCAACAAAAAAGAAAAAAACCCCAAAAAACCAAAAAAATCACAAATACTAATCTATGTTTTGGTGGCAAGTCGGCCACCGTTGTCAAGATAGAAACTAAAACAAAAAATTGAACTTAATTTTAGGACATTTTTGATTTAAAGACTTAGAAAATTCTGATAGCTTTTTTACTTTTTAATGACGTTCAATGACATGAACTTATATTGCGATAAGAAAATTATTAAAGTAGCAAGAAATGATGTTATAAAACATTAATTTGTAGACTTTTAAGTTAGTAGTGTAGTATATCTTGGTCTCTCTGGAGGTCATAAATGGATGTACTTTAATCTTTGTTATTTACACTTCCTTTAATTTGGTTTATAAAGGTATTATATCAAAAACTTTAGACAAAAAAGGTTTTAATTATCTATCAAAATTATAGAAAAAAAACATCAGGTAAATCAGGTAGCTAAAAGTACAGCTAACAACAGACAAGCAACTATGAGATTACCAAAAGTCAATGTATAAGAAAAGGAGAAAACCCTCGAGAAAACCATTTGTTTAAAACAAAAGACAAATTCAAAGCTTTTATTTGTCACTAAAGCTTGTAAAGCAGTAACATGTGTTACAACACAGGTATTTTATAAAAGAGCTTTAAAATGATTACTTGATGTTGATTGTTTAGCCAAAAGTATAATTTTATTAGAGTATTTTATTTCAACTCCTGTTTAAATTGATGAATTCACAATGTGAATTCTTTAATTTTTTTATTATCTAATATTAAAACAAAATATGTTCCTATTGTGGTCTTTTAATATTAACAACATTAACAGAAGGTTGTGTTGAAAGTACAGACAATGTGTGATTTAAAATTGTGCATTGTTATTTAAGTAGATTTACTAAAAGGTTCCATTTTCCATAGCAAAAAAGTGTTAAATTTGATTAGTCCTGTAGTGCCTCCACTTTGTGCTTAATAGTTCCGGTCAGAACTGTGTGGTACTAGTGCTGTATTATCAGCAAACTCCAGCATGTAAGGAGAGTTTAGTAGGACTGAAACCAAAGATATAGGTATAAAATAGATATAGCAGTGTATTAGAAGCATTGCTAACCAATGGGGAATTCCTTGTTTTGGCTGAGATGTTTGAATAATTTATTCTTGGTTTGCTTGATTCTAAAACAAGTTTGATTTGCTAAATAAGGTTATTTGTAATGGATAAAATTATTTATTTTTGTTCTAATTATAGTAGAAAACTTTTTAAAATATTGCAGCTGCACATTCATTTGGTTTAAGTATGTATGGGACCATAATTTGTGTGTCTGTAAGTCACAAGCTAGTTATTTAGAGTTGAAAATTGGTTGACATTGTCTGTATGATGATATATTCTGTATCTGATAAGTAAAACTAAACATATTTTTTTGGAGGTTTTAATATCTAGGTATATTTTAAACACACAAACCTAAGTAGTTCATGTTGTAAATAAAAAGCACTTAGGTTTTTTATTTATTTTTTAGCTCTATTGATACTTTGGTTGACCTTAAACCTGAAATAAAGCAGGATCCTGAGGCAATCCTTAACGTGAAAAAAATCTATATTAAGATTAAAATGTGAAAGACTGGTAAGTTTCATAGGCTTCCCTTAACAGCCCTAGTGGAGAAGCCTCGAACTTTTCAGTTTGCCCGTTTTTCATCTTTGTAGGATTTAGACTATGAAACCTGCTGCCTACAGAAGTATTTATTTTCCTTCTAAATCTTTAAGTCGTATGCTAAGACTTTCCCTTAATTTTCTTTAGTTTATCACATTTCTTTAAGATATTAAGGGTGAATTAGTAATACTTAAGCCAAGTCTTCATGAACTCTTCGAAGATAAAAAAATGGTGGAAACAATAGGTTTCTAGTAATTTTATTTTTTCCTTATCAAAATGCAAAACTTTTTAAAATATTATAAGGTATAAATAATACGACTGGTTAATCCATATTCAATGAAAAAATTAAAATTCATTAAGCTACCAAAATCATTAACTTTTCAGTAAATATTTAAATGATTTTAGGTTATTTTTTCATTAAAAAAAAATTCATTGACTTTGTGTGGCTTTAAAACCTATATGCTTATCAGTTAATCTCAAATAGGCTTGAACCACCATTTTACACAGAGAATGTTTTTTATCTAAAATTAGTTAAAACATTTAAATGGTAATGTTAAATGTTATGTAAGTTTAACAACGCACTCAGTAAAAATAATGATACTATAAGTAACTAATTGCTGGTAATTATGTGCTTGCATGCCACTGAATATGATACATGCCATAGCATTTAATATTTTTCATCCAGTTTAAGTTTATGAAAAAAATGTATCACTTTTTGTCCACCGATAGTGTTATATTTAAGTTAAAAAATGTGTCCAAATTTTTGTCTCTTTCACCTTGCAGTATTTTTGCACTAAAACTATACAGGATGGTTAAAAAAGAACGCCCAAAAGTCGTTTCTTATGTTTGAGTTATGAAAAACATAAACCACCGAAACACGGAAATTGGTTTTAATTATTTATGTTTTTGTCATCTTTTAGGCTCCTTCCTGCAACTTCTTAACCCCTTACCATAGGCGTTTTCAGGGGGAAGCAGCCGGGCTTCACCGAGTCTAATACTATTAACCGCACTTCGAGTACTTTCAGCTGGTGGATGAGTAAAATCTTCATTCGATCTTTTAAATACTTAGATAGATGCATTGCCTACTATAAGAAATCATACGAAGCTACGAGTGTCAAATACGATTGTTGTGATTTTATTACAATAATTAAATCATATTTAAATTAGCACACATGTGGGAAGAAAAACAGTGGTTGTTATCTTTAAATGCAATAAATGTTATTATCAAGCAATATTGAAAAATAATTTAAATAAAGGCATCATCTACCAAAAAATTTCAGAAGAAGTTACGTGTGTCAAATACAATTGGTGTGAATTTATCACGATTAAATCATATTTAAGATAGCACGCCCATCAACGTAAAAACACAAAGTTGTTGTGTTTAAATAAAATAAATGTTATTAAGAAGCAATGTTTAAAAATTATTTTAGTAGATGCATTACCAACCATAAAAATCCAAGAAAAGTTACGAATATTCAATATGATTGTTGTGATTTTATTACAATAATTGTTAAATCAGATTTAAGCTAGCACACAGGTCAAGTTAAAAACACGAAGTCGTTATCTTGTAGTTATGTTTAAATGTAATAAATGTTATTATCAAGCAGTATTAAAAACTTTTTTAAATAGATGCATGTTGCGAGTGTTAAATTCGATTGTTGTAATTTTATTACAATAATTAAATCATATTTGAATAAGCACACACGATGATATAAAAACACGAACTTATGTTTTATGTTTAAATGCAATAAATGTTATTATTAAGCGGTGTAATATAATTATTTTAAAAGACGCATGATCTAAAAGAAGTTACGAGTGTCAAATGCGATTGGTGTCACTTTATCAGAATTAAATCAAATTTAAAATAGCACACACCTCAGTGTAAAAGCACGAAGTTGTTGAGTTTAAATGCAATAAATGTTATTATCAAGCAGAATTAAAAAATGCTTTAAATAGTTTAAATTATTTTATCACACAATAATTAAATCACATTTTAACTTGCACATAAATCGTCATGAAATATAAAAACACCAAGTCGTTATGTTTTAATGCAATGAATGTTATTATCAAGTTATAATTAGCAGTGATTTTAATAGACCCATTATTTATCCTACAAGTCTGAATAAAGATACAAGACTTAAATGCTATCGGTCTAATATAACCCCATAATTAAATTATACCAGTCCATTTATGGAAATCCACGTGAGGCCAAGAAGTATAAATAAAATCAATGTGAATTTCACTTAATTCAAAAATTAGCTTTAATCAAAAGTTAAGAGACTCCATAAAAGGCCATAGGGAATAAAAACAAAATAAAAAATGACATAACTGATTAAACCTTTTAATTTTTAACCCATCAAGAAATTATCTTATTGTGCGTTCGAAACTAATACAAAAACTAAAAATGTATTAACACATAAATTAAGGCATAAACCCTTTAGTGGGGTGCCGTTAGCCTCTAAAATACAAAAACCTCGGAAACCAATTATTTTAAATTCATTATTTTAAAATCAGTTGGAATACATTGTTGATAAGGTATATTAAAAAGTTTACCCAATAATGATTTTGAAAAATCGTATTAAAAAAACATTCTAAACGAGTTAATTTTCTTAGGCTCATTAATTAAACTAAAATAGGGTAAATCCTTTAAGGAATACTATAAATGTCAATTTTGGTGGAAGTGGCGTAGGTTTTATTTTTCACTTTTTCTTTAAAAATTTAAGAACCCAGTCTTATTTTCATCACAACTCGCAAAGTTTTACTGCAATTTACTTCACTTTAAAAAGTGTTTCGAAGGCATTTTCCAAAAAATGTATCGGTTTCCCGTTATTTAACCTCGAATACTGGCGTTCGAGTACTCAAAAAAATCATACCTTTAATTTGCTATAAGTCGCTTTAGATTCAACCTAAAATGTTAAAAAAACTTATCATACGGGAACCACATTCAAAACCCATCACAGAAAACAATGTTGGACTCACCATCGAAAGCATTGAAAAGGGAATTACTAAAACTAAATAGGAATCAGATTAGAGAGTGACAGGATTAAAAACCCGGGACACTGCACCCCTAAGAAAATATGCACACTATGGGCATCTATGAAGAACCCATTTCAGGCTGTGACGAAGGGGGAGGGACCCCTCTCACATCATATTGGGTGCCCTGCACTTACATACTGGAGAACAAATCAAAACCTCATGGTGGACACCCAGGAGGCTGGAACCAGAAAGAACAGTAAAGGGCTACTACACTATCTGGGTGTAAAACCCTTTTTAACTGAAACAAATACACAAGAGATACAACAAGCCCTGTAGGCTGCAGTTTCGAGGCGGGACAAAACCCCCACTTGTGTATTTTTTTATCAATCAATCAATCAATCAATATTTAACAAAAATATATTATATGGTCAAGTGACCAAAAAAAAAATTTCAAAGTACAGTTTTATTGGTCATAGAAATTTAAATAATGCCACTTTCACGTCCCGGGGAAAAAATAAAAAAAATAATGCATTTTGACTCATACCGGCACCGAGGCAAAAAAAAAAAAACTACAGTACAGTATAAGATTTAGAATGTGAAAGTAGCCTATTATCACAAAAGAAGAATCACCATCCAGTAAATAGCTAAATCAAAACTGGTCAAAAAAAAAATAAATTCTTAGGCCTACGTACACACAAGACATAGAGGAAAAAAAAATTTTACCAGTTTTACAGAGTTTCAAAGTAACCCGAAGTTTCAAGGAAGCAGTTAAATTATTTAAATAACTACCTCAGTAAAATAAAATGAATACCTATACATTTCTAGAATCACTGGATGGAAATTACTACCAGGGTAACAACCGTCTGCTTTTGACAGACTGAATACTGATTCAGGAGTAGTTTATCTATTTCCTTGCCACTCTATTTTTGTTTAAATTTAAATGTATGGTTATATTACCTTACACTTATAAATAATAGGCTTACACTTATAAATTCTGAAGAATATTTAGTTTTTGTGATTTTTTTGTTTAGGGTGAAAGCAAATCTCTTTTTAAAAAAACTTTTAAAGTGAATATTTTTGGGTTCGGGTAAACAAAGATGCAAAATAAGTTTTGGGGAGGTTTTAAAAAGGATTGGGGAAAAGGATTTCACATTTTTTTCCTTATTTTGTGCCAACATTTGGCAAAATGGAAAAAATTTTTAAAAATGGCGGACAAATAGACTTTCGGACCCAAAAAACTCAAAGAAGCTTAATTTTTGGAGACTGGTTGCCAAACATCCTTTGAAACATTCTGACATGCTCTAAAATGTGTATACAGTGCATCATCAAACAGTTCTTGAGTCTTCTTTGAATACGACCGACAAATTTCACAGGAATTTTTTGCTAAACATTTTACCTTTATTTTGAGATCATACAATACTACTTTAACCTATTTTATGAAAAAATCTACTCACAATGTTTCATCTTTTAAAAGTAAAATATCCTAAAGCTGGATTGGCTTTTGTAATTTTTCCCCAGACAAAACAACGCACAACCTGGTTTTTAACAATGAAACCTGAAAACATAGTCACCTTTTCACAAATTAATTGTAAAAATCCAACACACTTAAAATCACTTGAAATCACCAAAAAAAATAAATAACGCTTTCAACCTCAAACAATTCAATTCCCCAAACTGACCTGACGATCAAAAATAAAAAAAAACCGGACCAGCCCTGACTGTGCGTTCACTTCCTGATTCAACCCAGGTGCGGCATCTGTTCATCTCTTGTTGTGTAAAACTGTCGTAACAGAAAGAGCAAAACCAGACCGGATTGTTATTATAAATAAAAAAAAGACGTCCCCCATATAAATTGGCCGTTGAGCATGCCCAGAATATGGGGGAAAATGTTTTCCCATTGGTTAATTCTATGCTTCAAAACAGGGGGGAGAGTTAAATAACTGATTCGTTGTACGGTTTAAAATGTGACAATGTCTTTCTTTTTTTTAGCCTTTATTTTGGTAAAAATTATTTTTTGTAAAAACGTATAGTTGTGGAGTTATTTGTAAAAAACAGTTTTGAAGCATGCATTTTTTTATGAAAAATCAACATTTTAAATCGTTAATAACACGAAATATATTGACTTATTAAAAAAAAATTATAGAATAAAAGTTTCTTATAATTATTCCCTTTATCGAGTTTCAGGCTTATTTTTGATAAAATAATTTTAGCCCCCGAGAAGCAGTGGCATCTACCCCCAGGGTTAAAGTGGAAGTCGGCACTATGTCACTTTTGTTACTTGAGGCACTCTCTAACTTCATACCAATTTTTACACAAATCGATAAAGGTTCAAAGAATTCGGAGGTGAAACCCTTTAGTGACTCTACTATCATGGTAATTTGGAGTTAGTGCAGTTAATAGAGCCAATACATCGATGTCTTCAAAAACTACAGTAGTATTTGTCGACTGTAAATTAATTGCTGTTTGAACAAGCAGTCTGTCTGCATCACTTTTCGCCTGACATGTTTTTTTTTTCAGGTAACACAGGTCAACATTTGATCTACGCGGAAACGTCGGAGGTGCTACTGGGGTTAATGGGATCGCTGATTACGACGAGAGCGTGGGTTAACCTCCATCACGTCAGGTTTAAGGTCATTTAAAGGTCAAGTAAAAAAAACCATTGGAAATATCTGAAAAAAATTTGGAGCATATGTTTTAGAGGTCGCTGAATCGAATCCGGCATCTATTTACATCTAACCTAGAGGGGCAACCAAGGTCAATTAAGGTTATTTTTAAATGTTTTTGGGATAAAATGTTAAGTACGATTCGAAAAAAAAGAAAAAAAATTTTTACCTATGTTTTCGAGGTCGCGAATCAGATTTTGAGGTTAAGTAATATTTATGGGGGTTAAGGGTTCATGGTTTTGAAGGTCAAAATGGAGAAAAAAACATGGGCAAAAAAATCATGCCCTATAAATAGATCCCAGTGTAAATAAACGCCGGATTCGGATTCAGGGCCTCAAAACACATGCATGAACTTTTCCAGATTATTCTGTGTTTTTCTTCCCTGGGGGGTCTTTAAATGATCTTATTGGTTTTGAGGTAACACGGCCCTCTCATCTTAATCAGCTACCTCAAAAACCCTAGTAGCACCTTACCGCTTCTGGCATTCCCGCGTTAGATTAAATGTTGACCAGTGTAATCTCTTTCTCAACATTTCTATAAGTCTAAAAAATAAGCACCAAAAAAAATTGGTAAAGATTTTAGTATTTTATCTATTAAACATAATCTAGAAGGTTTGACATTAATATATATAACGTATTTGGATTCCGAGGTCGAATTCTCCAGGCTCTCCACTAATTAAAATAGATTGTTTTCTAACCTATATCAATTGCTTATAAATATGGTATAGCTGCAAAAAAATAGGATAGGTGACAACATTTGCCTAAGATTTATGACAGAAACTAATATTAGAAGTGTTATTTATTATGCCTATTACATAAATCAGTTTTTTAACTAAACATTTAAAATAATTATGCTATAAAACTATACGCCATCATTTTCTTCCGCGATACACATTGTAATGGAGCATCTGGAGTTTCCGGTAACTTTTACTGTGTTCTTTTGTTATCAAGTTCACAACTCTGTATAAAATTTTACGGTTATTCTCGAATTTTCTTGTACCAAACGACATCGTGTTCTGCTTTTTATATTATTTGGGACACACATAAAAGCGTTTGTTTTGCTACCAGTTTTATTACATGTACTCGTCATTCTTTTTACAAAAAAATAATTTTAATATGCTACTTGATAAATAAAAGTTCTGGTTGGTCCGGGTTTGGTTAATCTATTAAAACGTTTGATTGGTTAATAAAACTGTGCATAGAAGTATTTGTGCAGTCAATGTAGATCGAAAACATGCATTGTTTTGGAACAAATAGAACAAGCTTATATTGTTATAAAACATTTTTTTCAGTTTATAGATATACTAAAATAAAATGTTTTACTCAAAGATTCTGCCGCTAATTGTTTATTAAAGCACAGTCTTTGAAATGATATCTTCCAAAACATTCCATATGCCAAATTACATTGAAACTAATTCTGTTTTTTGTTATGTAATATATTATTTATATTCCATATGCATACTTACCCTTTTTAATATACAAATATTACATGCCTTAATATTTTTATTGAAGGCAAAATTCTTTTCTGCGTATAAAATTGCAAAGTAATTAGGCAATTTTGCAGATAAAAAATGTTTATTTAAAGATGAATATATTTAGGAAACTCTTTATCAGCTGAATATGAGTTAAAAAATTAGAAATATTTTTTGAAAAAAAAATTATTTAAAAAATAGAGATACTAAATGTTCTTACATTTACTTAAACCGTGTATTAAGTTTGGAATTTTTTAAAATTTACCTTATTATACCTTTTAACAGCAAGGCGACTAAAAAAATGAAATAATATTTACTAAACAAATCTACTTTTTCAACTTAACAAACAGAACAAGTCTGCGTGCTATGTATCGTACTGGGATTTTTTTTACCTAATGCAGCATACTGGCTTTTGCCTCTACGCCACCCGGACTCGTACGGTTCACTCCACCGGGATTTTTTCTTGTGTCCAGATGGGCTAATACCCCCGTGCTTTAGTCAAGGCCCAGAATACTGTGGGGTCAAGGTGTGAATCACCCTTTAGGCGCTCCCCTTCCTAACTTTAATATTTCAAATGACAATACCTCTTTTGTGATACCTCTGTGAATGAACATTTTATAGGATTTTGAAATAATACGTTGCTGTCAAAATTTGACAGCTGTCATCCTGCTACCATCGCCGTTTAGATTGCATATAATGAAAAATTTTATAGGTGGTTTGTTCGTATCGAAATTTAATGATATGTATGGATTTTTAAAATACAGGGTGTATCTATAATAAAAAAGTTGTGATTTTTAGGGAATTTTAAAATTTGGACATGCGGGATGAATTCACAAGGGTCAAAAACCCCTTATCTCAAAGTTGAAAATATTTTTAGCATTTTCTAATCAATAAAATAGCATATAAATAAAATACAATTTGTTTTACTGGAATTATGTTTATTTTTATCCCTTGTATTATATTAAAAAAATTAACAGATAAAGACAACTAAATGAGGCCTTTAGATTTGAAATTTTAAAGTTGGGGTGTGGGCACCTAAGGGTTAACTCACCCTTGACTGAAGTATAATGCTTCTAGTTCCCCCTACTTGTATGACATTTATGCAAAATTAGAATTTTTTAACTATTTTATTTTTCGAGATATTTGCATTAAAATTTTCCAAATTGATTGATCGATTTATTATTTTTTAGGAGAGCATTAAAAACATGACGCATTTTTGAAATAAATAGGTGTCTCTTAAAGGAAATATGTAAAATATAACAATCTCCATTTATAAATTTTTTTTTAATTTAATAAAATAAACTACGATCTTATCGATCGGCTCCTTAAAAGATTATCGTTTTCGCAAATCCCGACAAACAGCACTTTTAGCAATACTCAGCACTTGAAAACTAAAAATGAATAATGCGGAGATCATTAGTCCTATCACAAATTGTCGCAGTCCATTATCTTGCACGAATTGCATTGTTCTACGTGATTCTTTTTTACCGAGGCCATTCGAATTGCAAAGTTACGGATTGTTAGTTGAAAGTTGAGCGTGACAGACCCAAAAAATATCAGTTTAATTTTTTTTATTTAAAAAAGAAATATATAAAAATATATACAGGGTGTTACGGAATGTTGTGAGAAAAATTTAGGGTCTGATTCTACATCTAAAAATATGAAAAAAAAAAATCATATAAACATGGTTTCGGAAATGCTTTTTTTTATGATACGGGGTGTTTAAAGTTATTTGCCCTTTATAGTTTATTTCACATTTCTCGCAAACCCGTGAAGGAAAATTTTATATTCCCCAATAACATGTACAAAATTATTTTCTAAGGCACTTACATCAGTGGCGTTCGTGCCGGTAAGTTCTTATTTTTTTGCGAAGAAAACTGTACGCCACTTCTTTTGGCAAAAATAAGTATTGCTTTCTTAAAGCCAGTTTAATTTCACTTAAAAAGTACCTTTTGGACTTTGTCGTCCTGACGCACCGTTTTCGAAATAAAAATTAATTTATTAATCCGTATAATAAGCTGTTTTCGCCAAAGACCTTAAATATTTTGAAAGGTCATAAGAAATATTTGAATGAAACTTACACCATGCATTAAAGCAGAGGGCAGTCATTTCTAGCATTTGATCTAAAGTTAAAATCCAGTACATTGTTTCTAAACAATTGGTACCAATAAAATAATTAAATAAGAAATAATTCGTGAAACAGCTAAATGTACTTTAATTTTTATTTTGAAAACGCAGAGTCAGAACGAAAAAGTCCAAGAGGTACTTTTTAAGCATTATTAAACTAGGAAACAATACTAATTTTTGCGAAATCAGTGGCGTATAGTTTTTTTCGCTAAAAATAAGGACTTACCGGCACAAACGCCACTGATATCAGTGCCTCAGAAAGCAATTTTGTACATGTAAATGTGACCTATATTTATACATTTGCGTGTACAAAAACTCATCTCAATATCTCTACGAGTTTTTGAGAAATTTAAAAACGAAACATTTCCGGACCCATGTTTATATAAACTTTTTTTCATATTTTTAGATGTACAATTTTCCCCTAAATTTTCCCCACAATATTCTGTAACACCCTGTATATTTTTTGTAATACCACAATAGCAATTGGTAGCAGCAGCAGGTGTAGGGTTATAGCAATACTACTGTTAGAAGAGCTGGGAACTGTTCCCAAGACCCCTTTTAATTTATTTAAGGGGTTTTTTACTGCAAAAAGATAGTTTTATATTTATTAAGATTTGTTCTAATCATTTCCGTGAAAGTTATCTACAAACTGTCGTATAGAAATAATTAAATAATTATTAACATTTAGTCTAGTCGAGAAGTGTGTTTCTTGCGAAAAATAGTTAAAAGACTTCAAAAAATATGAGGGATGGCTTATTCGACGCGGAATGCACATCTGAAAAAGGTGTTTTGAGGGTTTTTTCTGCCAATAAAAATTTAAATTGTTATTAACATAAAACTAAATAAAAAAAGCCAAAAGAGCCATTTCGATTTTTGATGATAACTCAAAAACAATAAGAGATAGCGGAAATTGCAGAAAAGATCCTTAAAAAGGAAGAAATTTCCGATAAAAAAAATTTAAACTTCCAAATTTCTATCTTCATTATTTATAATTTTAATTTAACGCTGAAAATGGGCCTCCGCCCGACCTTTTTCGTTACACCTTCGGCGTCAAAACCGAGTACGTCACACTAAATAATTTTTTTAGGGTATTAAATATTAATTGAAAATTTTAAAAGAATTTATGGTGTATTCAGAACACTTCAAAGAATTTATTTCCGTTTAAAATTTAACTTAAAGTTAGTTCTTCCACAACTTAGACTATTGTCAATTAAGAAAATTGTCGCTTCGTAAAGCCCTTCTTATATACCTACTTAACGCCATAAAAGTTTAAACAATGTTAATTCTTTGTTTATAATAATTTCATAACTTTAACAAAAGATAAAAAATTATAGTAACATTGTCAAAGTTATAAAGTTATTATAAAAAGGCATTACGCGTTTTTAAACTTTTATGTCGTGATATTGTTAGGTATGTATATAAGAAGGGCTCCACGACGGAAAAATTTATACGACAATTATTTAAACATTTTTTTTTAATGTACAGTGAAGAGGAAAAAAAGAAATTTAGTATAGAGTTCTTAGAATGGGAACTAGGCGGCGCTGAAAGCTATTTAAAGATTGTCACTTCAGCGCCGTCTAGTGCCCAAACTAAGTCACTTTGTATTAAGATAAGTTTGCTTAACTGCTTTTTTTGTTTAAGAAATATGTAATAAGCTTTCTTAAAGACCTTTTAGAGACATCCTGTTACTTGATTTTTTGGTAAAATCTATTTTGATGAAAATTTGTAGTAAGCATATAAAAGTGTATTTATTTTTATGCTGAGGGCTATAAACACCCAAAAACTGTCGACCCGCGGATTAAAATAATATATTGCCACATCTACACTTTTAAAAACCTCAAAATACTTACAGTAAAAGGTTGGTAGAAATATGTTTGAGGTCCTGTTTTTGACCCTCTTATGTTTACTAATTGTATAGTATACTTTATTTAACTATATAATATGCAACACTTTTTTATTTACAAGTATTCAGGGACAAGTCAGAAGTAGTTTTAATTTAGAAAACTATCTGAGTCCAAAAGCTGCCAATTATTTTCGTATTTGGTCGTCGTTGGAGAGCACCCAGTACTACGCCTTTATACCAACCTTCTGTGGCTAATCTATATATAAACAAAAATATCGAAGCGGATTTTTAAGCATGGAGTAAAAAAATATAATATTTACCTAAATGAAGAATACAGGTATCCAAGTTACTTTCACTCTGAAAACGAAAGCCACCCCACCCCGTACCACCTATAAAAATCAGGGAAGCATAGTGCGTGCGGCAATACAAAAAAAGAGTAAAATAGTCAAATTGGTCAAATAAACCTTTTTTTCCATTGACCTTTATAAAAATATATTTTTTTATACTCATTGAGTGACGAAAAATGGAACTTTTGGACTGTAATACTTTTCGTCCGCAAGCGTTTTTTGTTTGCCGTTAAATTCTGCACCCACAAGATCTTAAATGATTGCTACGATCCTATTTATTACTTTTTGCTAAATATCAAGTTAAATAATCTGAAAATTAATGTTTTTTATAATAATAAAAATATATATAATGATAGTGATTCGACTTCCTGAGTGGCACACTTCCTGACCTTATGAACAAGCATTAATCCGATTTACTGCCGCAAAAATCACGGACAACACACGAAAAGCAATAAAATATTTAAGTTTTTTCAGATAATGACGTAAATAATATAACAGAAAATGTACTTTTGGCATACTTTTTATCAAAATCTGAAAACTAAAGTTCTTCAACTTTGTGATCAGTGTATTCTATGCTTAATCACACAATGGCAGTAAAAAAACATCGACATAATTACATTTAAAAGTAATAAATTACTATCAATCCTTGGAAATAAACCTATTAAAAGTTTATAATCATTATTAAACAAATAATAATTAGCTTTATTTTTATTGGAGTATTTTTAGTTTTAAGGGTAAAAGTTAACTTTTTTAATTTAAATTGAGAGGTCGACGAAAAAATGTAATATGTAACTCGGCGAAAAATTGCCTGTTATGCCTAGTCTGTTTGCTGCAGTAGTCCAGCATCGTTATAATAGGCAATTTTTCATTGCAAATGTTATCGATTCATCGGAAATTTTTACGGTAGTATCACTTTAAATAAATGAATATAACTTTACTTTATTTTTTAAATATAATTTGTAAAAAAATATTAGTAAAGTCTAATATAATTTCAAAACAACGTCTGGCAAACCAATTTCTTAGGTGCAGAGATTTTTAGTGCGATAAAAGGAGATGTCAATTTAATAGGCAAAGGCTTGAGCGAAATAAAGACAGACAGAAAACGTGGAGTTGCCGATTCCCGTTTTACCGACCCAAGAAGAAAAGGGGAATACGTCGGCGTCGGCGGGACTGTGACAACACACAAACACACTAGTCAGGAATGCCAGATGTTACGATTATTCGTAAGATTACATGAATTTGGTTCCTATTTCTAAATCTTACGAATAGGGAGATATACGATTTTTAAATTATTCTTTAAAAAATAAAATATTGCATTTAAATTAAATGAGACCAACAATATAATATCCATTTATTAATAAAATAAACTCCGTTCCTGTAGTGAATGACAACAATGGCATATCGAAAGAAACGACCGGAGAATTCCCGTCGCCTACAAGCACAACAGTAATTAAAATGTTGTTAAATTTTTATCAGACTTAAGCCTAAAAATAAAATAATAACTACTATCCTAAAAAATTACTTATGAACATTTTTAAAAATGAATGAAAAAAATAGTAATCTTAGTTATAAAAAAACTTTAAAAAATACACTCAAAAGCATTCTCTTTTTAATAAATGCTCGAAGATATTGCCCTGCTGAGCTTCGCAATAGCCGAGCCGATTATAAAACTCCGTCCTAACATTCGACAGTACCTCCGGTGTAATGGAGTTAGTAATGTCGAATATTTTTGCCCTTAACTCAACTAAAATTACAGGTCCCTCATGTGGATACCTGTAAATTAGTTAAGTTAATTGGCCCCCAGAAAAAAAGTCAAGAGAAGTCAAATCCGGTGACCTTGCTGGTATGGTACTTCTGCCACAAATAAGCCGTTTAGAAAAAGTTCTAGTAAGAAATTCCTGAACTGGCCGTGCGTTATGAGCAGGACAGCCATCCTGCTGAAAAAAAATTTCGTCGAAATTAACATTTATGTTCCGCATAGCTGGTATAACTTCCTTTTGTAGCATATGCAAATAAAATTATTTATGTTGTCTTGCTTGATGAAATAATCAATACCTATTATTAAAATAATAAAGTATATTTAACCATTTTAAAATACTAATATTGTTTACAAATTTCTTTTTTGCTAAGCGCACATTTTTTAAATAAAAAGTTTTCTAAAATGTATCATTTTTAAAACATTTTTAAAATTGCTAATAAATATTTAACGTAATGACAACACTGTCGATAATATCCTAACTAAGTGGATAGTGTTAGAACACACGATACGTCGGTCTATCAGTTTGCGACCGTCGTTGTGTTGTTCTTAAGTTCGAATAGGTCGCGAATCTGTTTCGTTCGTTTTTAATGTGAAATTGTTTCATACCATATGTATCCTACTCGATTACATTAAAATTGGCTCTCAAGCCTTTGCCTTGCCAACCCTATATAACAATTCTGTACGAACTAAAAAAGAAGCTTCGAGTAACATCATTAAATAAAAAACATTTACAGAATAGCAAGATACAGGGTCAGTATTGATTATCGAAAATGATAGTCCCCACCGTTTAATTTTAAACTAAACCATAAATCTTTTTAACGTTTGTCGTTTCCAAGTTCCTTTATAGGTCATGATGCTTGCTGATTTGTAGTCTACATAGGACGGGTCGAATTGTCGCTTATCTTGACAAACAATGCTATTACTAATACATAACTCTAGGGAATTGGCGCAGAATAAGGCACGGATCTTTAGTCGCAGCAGATATATTTGCCGTTCTTTATTTTGCACAATTGGCAAGCCTTTACGTGATTTTTTTACATTTAGGCTATAAAAGTAGTATAATCAGGAGTAACATATTACTAAGTTTTAGACCAGAAAAAGATAAGGGGAGCTTTTCCTTGTTTGAGGTGGCAACACCCACAGATGTAAAAAAAGAACTGGAATACTTACTGGAAATTTAAAATGGTACACTCGTGCGAACTCAGCAGTGATTTTTTTTACGATTATGGCAGAGCTTAAAAATTTAGGTTGGCAAGACTGCACAAATACACAAAGACAAACCGGCAACAAGATAAAAAAAATAAAAACACATCGCACACAAGAAAAGAAATTTGTGAGTTTTTTTTTTTAAGTGAAATTAACTTCTTGATGGTCCAATAAAAAAAGGCGTAAATAATTTTGAAACTAAAATTTACAAAAAACCTATACATACAAACAGATACTTAAATTTTAACTCTAATCACTCAAAAATGGCAAAAAGGAGTTGTAAAAAGTCTTTTTGATAGAATTAAAATAATTTGTTCTGATCAAAACAAAGAAAACTAGAAGGAGTTTGTAAAAGATATTTTAGTTTAAAATAATTATTCACTCAATTTTATAAACAAATGCTTTTTCCAAATTTAAGACAAAATCAAAATAGACCTATTACAAATCTATTTTAACCATATATTTCTGGCTTATCAAATAAAATTCAACGAATAGGTAATAAATTTAATATTCGTACTATCTTGTAAACACAAAACACTACTAGAGAGAAGTAACAAAAACAAAACCATACCATAGAAACGAAAACACAAAAAATGTTATTTATAAGATCCCTTGTGAATGTAATAAATTTTATATAGGTGAAACTTCCAGACCATTAGCCAAACGCATAAAAGAATATAGGACATACATTAGAAACACAGAATTCCACAATCGTCTGTCAGCAAGCATTTGATAATAACTACATAATAAACTGGAATGCTTTTAGCATTTTAGCAAAGAAAACATGTTAAAAAAAACGTAAAATAAAGAAAAGTGCATTTATTTTATTAAATAAAGGTAAATGTGTAGCATCAATATCTGTTATTTAGATTATTAATGGTAACCTATGCTTGATGCTGGCCCTGAAGGCCATCAGTTCTCCAAAAGTTAATTCCAAACTAGTGGGGGACTGTATACAGGCCCTGGATAAAGTCGGCTTGGCAAACAAACTTACTGCAGCCTGGGTACCAGGCCACGAGGGCCACCCAGGTAACGAAGAGGCCGACGACCTAGCCAAAAGAGGATCAGCCATGGAATTGATAGGCCCTGAGCCATTCTGTGGAATCTCGGCAGGCCTCCTTAAAGCATCTATAAAGATCTGGGTAGACAGAGAGTTTCAAAGCTGGTGGTTACAAACACCAGGACAACGACAGGCAAAGCAGTTCATTAAGACCTGCTCGGCCAAGTTTACCTCGGACCTACTGAGCCACAGTCGTAAAGTCGTAAGGATAACGGTAGGTCAACTAACAGGACATTGCAAACTCAACAAGCACCTGGAAAGAATAGGCCTGGTGGAGGATAGCCTGTGTAGGTTCTGCCAGGAGGCTGAAGAAACAGCCGTACATGTGTGGTGCCACTGTGAAGCACTATGTAGTCTTAGGTTTACTAGGCTTGATGAGGAAAAGCCAAAACCGGCAAGATATATGGAGTGGCCAGTGTCAAGACTCTGGAGTCTAGTTAAGAAGACGGGCCTGGACAAGGTACTCTAAAGAACAACCACAACTAACCATAATAAATCTGGCAAGGTTTCAGTGGTGGAGGTCATTTTTGCCATCTTCGCTCAAATAATCTAATCTAATCTAATCTAATCTAATGCTTGATGCTGAAGTCAATTCAGGTAAACTTTAGATCAATTAATACACCATACCAGCATTTTTGTCTTTTTGAATGCTATAAATATACCAGTCATATAACCTAATCTCATTTATGACTAAACGTGATAAAAAGTAAAACACTATCAGTTTTCTAAGTTTTTAAAGCAATATTTCTTTAAATTTAGTTTAATTTTTTTATTTTAATTTCATCTTGACAACGGTAACCGACTTGCCACCGAAACGTAGATTAATATTTTTGATTTTTGGGGTATTTTGGGGCTTTTCTTCTTTTTTGTTGCAGGCGATCTGCAAGTTCATAGGGGTCAATAGGACTGAGCAGGCTCAGTTCATTATACCCCGAGACCTGGACCGAAGTGGTCCCATTTTCCAAAAAGTAGTAAGGCGAGTATCCCAAAGAAAACATACTAAAACATAAATCCGCCACAAAACTATAAAACATATTTACAAATGGAATGTAGTTTTATAGTGTTGTCGCTACAGGACCGAGTTATTTCCAAAAATACCCTGTGTTCGCATGTGTATACTATTTTTATTATACTGGCGCTTATGAGTCAGTATTCTAGTTCTTTGGGGAGGCATGTGGCACCACTCCATATATCTATTAAAGGACTGGTAAAATCCTCACAGACGTGTTATTATCTTGAAGTTTAAGTTAGTTTAATTTTTTTAAAATTTTCTCCCAGATATTACCCCCTTTAGAATATTGAGAAAAATTACGTGTAGCGCAAAAGTGGAAAATATGGCACCAGTGCCGATATTACTGTTTCGTTCCGCTTGCCCAAAAACCCGTAGATACTCAATTTAGTAGGGGTGTGCGAATAGTTATATTCGGAATATTCCAACATTTCGAATAGTTTGAACCATTCAAATAGATTATTCAAACTATTTGAATTATTCTAACAATTCAAATATAGTATTTTTTAAATAATTGATTATATAAGCTAATTATAAGAGTCGGTGTAGCTATTTAAAAATAACAATGCAAATGAAACGCCTAAACTTTTGTTTAAAATTAATAAAATGAAGTATTTTCCATAAAACTTCTTTTTATAAGACTAATCTAAAAGATTAATATTCAAAGAGGCAAAAACTAAATCTAATATATTTCAGTACGTTATAAGTAACCACCACAACAGTTTTCCAATATTGTTGATTCAATATTAGTAAGTTGCGTTTAAATACACTGAGAAATTAAAATTATCACAAACCTTTTAAAATTTCCGCCAAAACCAATTCCGATTTCTGAATAATCAGAAAATTATTTTTAATTCGGTGTCCAATTATTCAAAAGATTCGAATTATTCAAATAGTTTGAATTATTTGAATAGATCAAACATCTACCCCTCCTAGGGGGTTTAAACATAAAGGCTAAAAAGATTCATTTAAAGTGTCCCACTAAAGGCTCTCGCCCACTAGCGCGACGCGGTGCGACGCGACGCGACGCGACGCGATTAAATGCATCAGGCATACTTTACATGTAATCAAATTGAAGCCCGCCCATCTAGGCGATGCGACGAGGCGCGACGCGATAAAATGCATCAGGGATACTTTACATGTAGGTGACGAGTCGCATCGCATCGCGCCGCGCCGCGTCGCTCTAATGGGCGAGCACCTTTACAAATAAAATTGACGTGTCTCTGGTTTTTCATATTTTTAACTGCAAAAAAGATATTAAGGAAAAAGTTTTCAAATTGACACCCTGTATGTATTATACTTGTAGGTAGGTTAGGTTAGGTTAAAAAGTGAGTAGGCTTAACACCCTTCACTGCTAACACCTAACACTTTTTATATAATCAATTAAATAAACATTTTAAGCGCAGAAGCCATATTTGTTGCTTGTAAGCGCTGTTTTATAATGTCCGGGTAGTGTCACTATTTGGGTAAAGTAACTATTTTGGGTAAAATTGTCATATTTGAGTTAACAGTCACAAATTTAGTAATTTTGTTACAATAAGAATTTTGAGTGACAAAATTATAATCGACTTTCTATTAACACATCACAAATTTTAGGTAATTTTAGAAAAAAAAATTGTATTTTATTTCTATCCATTTATAAGAGCCATTTTTTTAGTTCATTTTTAAATAATTTTAAAAACATGTTGGTGCTAAGAAATGTATAGATTTGTGCCCAATTTTTTTTCTGCGAATTGGAACCACCATACAATCTTTTTTATACTTAGTGTTTATTTCAGGAGCAACACCTTGTTGTATAATTTTTTGTTTATCCACTACCATCAAAATATAAAGAAAATAAAGTTGTCTGATATCAAATACTTTTGCCTCAAAAAATAATTGATCACTAGAATATTTCTTGTTTCTGTTAAAAATAATTTTAAGGATCCATTTTTGTGTTACTTCTAGTTTATTCAAATAACAATCCCTTCTACTGCCCCAACCAGAAATGCCATAATTAAATTGTGATTGAACCAATGCGAAGTATATATTTTTAAGTTGTTCTGTTTTGAGATAATATTTCAGGTGGGAAAACCGAGTAATAAGATATCTGGTTTTTGAAAGTATATAGTTTATTTGTTTATCCCATCTAAGGTGTTGGTCCACAATTATTCCCAAGTATTTGGTACTTTCAGTTTTCAAAATATATATGTTCTCTCCTACATTCAAAAGGCGAAATTCCGGTAAATTGTTAATATATGATGCAAAAGACACAAATTTGGTTTTTGCTTGATTCAGTGTAAGTTTGTTGCATTACACCTGTATGTATAAATTAAATATAACCTTATTAAAAAAAGTGGTAGGTGGAATATCCCCTTAAAACGTATTTTATAAATTTAGAATAGCTCATCTAAATTAAGTTTTAAATTTAAACTTAAAACTATAAAAATTTAATAATAGCCCGATGAGAAATTCCTTAGCATCCATTAGCAGACATATTATTATATAGGAACAGATATTATCCAACCTAGCTTCACGCTGTCTCAAATATGGCTCGTATCAGAAGCAAATCGATGGACCCGATGTAAATTCCTGAGGAAATTTTTGCTTTTAATTTAGTAAAGCCATTCTTATACCGTGAATTCTTTTACGTCAGGCAGTTTGGAATTTAAGACAATCGGGCTGAAATATGTTATATTGACTACGTGAATATTGAATCTTGTATGTCATGTACAAGACAGTGCTGCTTGAGTTACTTTTTATTTTATTAAATGGGTTGTAGTTGGGTTTAGAGTTCAATATTGCCGTATTTTTTATTATTGATTTACTGCTGATGCAGCCGCCTAAAAATTTTGCAAAAAAAATGTGTTTGTCGATCAGTAAAGTTTGTTTTAATTTATGTATATATTCTAAAAGTAAATTTAGAGAGAAAAATCTGTCCATAATAATACATACAAATGTGTTTTTGCTTTAAATACAAAAAGCATAAAGTTTATGTGAAAATTTTTCATTCTTTGTTTAAGGTACCTATTAAATTATTAAAAACAAAGTATTTTTTTTAACTTTTATGGCATGATCTTGTTAGGAATAACTATAAGAAGGGTTTAAGAAGCGAAAAACTTTTAAAATTATTTGAAAATTTTATAATTGTAATTTGTTTTGAACTTTTGTCCCTATTGTACTTAAAAAAAAGGTTTTGAATAATTGTTGTATACATTTTTCGCGTCATGGAGCTCTTCTTATATACATACCTAACAAGACCATGCTATAAAAGTTTTAAAAATTTAAATGCTTTGTTTATAACAGCTTTATAACTTTGACAATATTATTCTGATTTTTCATTTTTTGTCAAAGTTATAAAATTATAATAAACAAAGGATTACATTTTTAAAACTTTTATAGCGTTATCTTGTTATATACGTATATAAGAAAAGCTTCAAGAACCAAAAAAAATATATGACAATGATTTAAACATTTTTTTAATGTACAATAAGGACGAAAGTTCGAAACAATTTTGTTAATTGACAATTGCCAAACTTTTTAAAATATTAAATTGGAAGTAGTTGAGGTATGCGTTCTCTCAGAAAGGTCCGAAATATTTATTAAATAAACAAAAGGTAGAAAAATCCAAGAAACTCATTTTTTATTCTATTATACACGCTTCAAGTATTGGTCGTAGAGTAAAATTGTAAACATACAACATTAACATGTGGTTTAAACAGTAATTAAAAGGGTAATTTTTGAAATTATAATAAATGTTTACTGTTAAATTCATATACAGTGTGTCCCAAATTGGGCCTACATGTATTGCTGTCCCGTTCAGTATACAAGATAGAGAAATGTTTAAACGGGGAAAGTTTTAGAGAATTTAATGCCTATTTTGACTTCGCAAATATTTTTTTCTTGAAAGTTAAGGTATGAAGATATTAGCGAAAAAGTAAAAATTGTCAATTTTAATTTTTGATTGTGATTCATTTGTTTTAATTTCGACATGTTTTAAACTATGACATTATTAGGACACTTCTTGACGCCTAACATTTTGCCACAATTTTCTTCTCCGGTCGTCTTTTGTTTTTCAGTTACTAACCAAAACTTTCGATTTTTAAATGGCAGCCATCTTTAATTTTTTAATATTTAAATAGGTCTTTAAATTCCCTTTTAAAGGATACCCCATTTGCCACTTTAAGTTTAAAAATCTGTTTAAAAAATATTTTGTTTACAATACATTTGGCAACGCCGACTTGACGCCTTATCAATGCACTTTGTGTCAATTTACTTTATAAGGACCATAAAAAAAAACAAAAGATAGCAAGTCGGTAATATGAAGATTATGCGTACTTACACACTTACGTTTGTTATATTTCTTAGAAACTTCTTATTTTGCTAACTGTTAATTTATTTACTTACTACAATTTAAGGCCTTAATTTTTATGGTATATGACAGAGTACAACCTTTAGTTCCAACAGACACTTTTTCGCATTTTGTGTACTATTTAAAAGAGGTTACTTTTCTTTTTTTAATGTGTCAGTATTTTATCCCAATTATTTTAACAAATATGTTTTATTAAATTAGTTTTTTTTAATCATTGTCAAGACAAAACTGTATTTATTAAAATTCTATGAAGTAAATAAAAGTCTGTTGTATATAAACGTCTCTTGCAAATAAATATGTACTATAAAAATAAATGCTTGAAATCGAAAGTTTATTTAATAAATAATTTATCAGTTAGCAATGCAGAAGTTTGTAAGATATACAGCACACATTTTTGTTAGAACGCATATTTTTTATATTATTGAATTGCTAACTTTCATTTTTTTTATGATTGCTTAGATTTGGTTTTAACAAAACATTTTTTAATAAAAAAATAATGTTTTTAAAATATTATTGCTTTAATTTGCAAAATACACGTGTATGTCATACCCTTATAGGGAAAATTGACACGAAGCGCATTGATGAGGCGTCGGGTCGGCGTTGCCAAATGTATTGTTAAAAAATATTTTTTAAACAGATTTTTTTAACTTAAAGTGACAAATAAGGTGTCCTTGAAAAGGGAATATAAAGAGCTATTATTTAAAAATCGAAAACTGAAAAACAAAAGACGACCGTGGCAAGTAGGTTATTGTACGAAAGGGAATTTAAACATAAAAAATAAAAATTTTTAAAGTAGCAAAAAAAAAAAATTTTGGAAAAAAAAGGGGAAAATTTTTCCTTTTCCTTAAAAAGTGTCCTAAAATGTCATAGTTTAAAACATCACAAAATTGAAACAAATAAATTACAAGCAAAAATTAAAATCGACAATTTTCATTTTTTTGCTAATATCTTTGAAACTTAATTTTTAAAAATTAATTTACCTACAGAGTCAAAATCAGCATTAAATCCTCTAAAACTTTCCTCATGTAAACATGTCTTAATATTGTATACTAAACGAGATAGCAATACATGAAGGGCGAATTTGTGTCAACAATTGTGTACCAATAAAAAAGAATCTGCCAATAGGACTTGCTGTTAATATATAAAGTAAAGATTACAAAATCAAAGTCTTGGTCTCAAGTTTTTCAAAAGTGTTTTTATTAGCCATAATTGTTACATGTTTCGCCATTGGACCTTAAATTAAAAACTAACCGATATCCAAAATAAAAAGTAAAAAAAGGCCTCAGGGTACGCCTATGGTTATTCCAATTGCCAAAAAAAAGCAGCGTAGTAATCCGTTATATTAAAAGAAAGTACCCACTGCAAGGTACCATGTACTAGGAAATTCTTAAGTTAAAAAGTCTAAACCGTAAACTAAATACCTAAAAAGCCGAGCTGTTCAAACAAAATTTAATTTTTGGGTCATTAAAATTTTTAATTCAAATATATTACCAAAGAGGTTTAAAATTAAAAGAGGGCGATAATTAAAAACATTACTCTTGTTTCCCTTTTTAAAGACTGGAACAATTTGTACACATTTTCATTTTAATGGATACGATCCAAATTTAAATATTTATCATAAATAATAAACAAAGGCTTAATAGGGCTATTTAACCAAAGGTTTAAAAATCTGGCGGGCATTTTAAATTTTAAAAATAATTGTATTTTATATTTGTTTTTTTGAATAGTTCCTGGTAAGAATAACTAGTTAAATATAATTAATTTGCAATTGGCGGTGTCAAATTATTTATATGCATCCTGCTAAAATAATCTTTTTAAAAAATATATTCAAAATTATTAGTTCAGACATTCTTAAGAATTTTTTTTATTATATTTATTTTTTTATTTACTGAATATTTAAATGACATTGGCCAGTCATATTTCACCTAATTGGTTTTTTTGGTTTGATATATGGTTCTTTTTAAAAATGGATTTTTTAAATAAAAAAATATGTAATTTTTCACTACGTTTAATGTTAATTGTTTCATATCATTCATATATTTTAGGCAGTTTTTGTGTATTGTGGTGTACTCTGCTTTGTACTTGGTTCGTAGTATCTGGTACACGTCAAGAAGTCAAACAAGAGACTTTGTATAAAACATACTTTAATATAAAAAAAAAAAAATAGTATAAACTTATCTTACTGCATCTAAATGCATCTAAATGTTAAATTTCTAATTATATCTAATCGTATCTAATCTTAATTTTATAAATAAGTTTTATATATATTTTTAAAAATTTAAAAAAAAACATCATTTAATATACACAGTTTACAATAATATATGAGATTGTTATATAAACTAATATTTAAATAATAACATAACATAACATACCTGTTAACCTTCACGGTCAATGGTTTTGATACGTGCAATAGATTGATGACCTAACAAGTACTAGGGACTAACCTTTCAAGATTATATCTTTAGCCTTTTTCCCCAACCCCAAAAACCCTTACAAACCTGGGGAAATTCCCCAATTTTTTTCAACTTCGGATTTATTTTTATTTAAAAAAATGACTTGTACTTTTTAAATTTATAGGTTCGGGGTTTAAATAAGGGGAACAAATTTCTTCTGATAGCACTTTTCTATCAAGAGTTTATCATGACAAATTATATATCTGATGATTTTTTAATTAGGTATTCAGGGGATAAATAAATATCTATATATATATATATATATATATATATATATATATATATATATATATTATAAAATATATATATATATATATATATATATATATATATATATATATATATATATATATATATATATATATATATATATATATATATATAAATAATTTAAAATTAAAAAAAAACGGGGAAAAATTTTTTTTCCCCTTTAAGCAGTTTTAAAAAAAGGCAGACAAAAAAAAACCTTTTGGTTTCTTTAAAAGTTTTCACTATTACATTTTTCTCCCAGACGGGTTTTTGGCCTTTTTTTAAATTATAATAAAATTTTTTTAAATTTTATTTAAAAAATATATATATATATATTTTTTATATATATATATATATATATATATATATATATATATATATATATATATATATATATATGTATATATGTATTTTATTTTTTTTAAAAATTTATTTATAAAAAAAAAAGTATTCTTAATCTTTCCGTCCTATAAACATCTCAGTTAACCTGTAAAATGCGCTGTACAGCAACACTTTAAATTCTGTCAGCACATAAAATCCGCCAAGTCTACATTACCATAACTATAATACCAAGATAATATGCAGTTACTCTTTTAAAATGTTTCCTATTACAGTGTGGTCTCATGCAACACGTGTTTATTTCGTATAAGTGCCCCATTCCGTACATCAAAACATAAAAACATTTTTAAACTATGACACCTTTGACACCCTGACACAGTTGAAATTAATTTTTTTATTAACTTTATTTCTGCTTTAATACTAAAAAACATTCTGTTAGTTAATTTTTTTTTGTTATAGTGAAAAGTTATTTTATTTCTTGGGTTCGGTGTCCTGGTTTTAGCAAACCTATTTTAATTGTCTTGCCTCCAGTAACGGCAAAAATTGGTATGTTTTTTAAAGTAAATGTACAGGGTGTCCCCCGAGCCCTCACAGATCCCGAAAACCAAAAGATAGGGGGGGTTTTTAAAGGAGGAAAATTTTGCAATTTGATTTATCAAAATGCCACCTTAGAAGAAAAAAATTTCAATAGTTTTAAAAAAATTTGAAAAAAGAATATTTCCAAATTTTTTTTTTTAAAATTCGGGGCAAGAGCCATTATGCGGGGCAATGCCGCATTGAGTGTTTCAACGCCTCGCATAAACGGGCTTCGAATAACTTTTTTGCCGTTGCGGTAATTACCTTGTTAAAATATAATAATTTGACACCATTGACAGTTTGTCACAAACCTTAAATTTTCGGATCACGGTAACGCTAATACGAACCGTACTTTGATAACTCTTATTTTTTTATTTTTATAACGCCTACCAAGGCTTTTAAATAGTACTAGGTACCGTAAGTGCCAGGTTTTTAAATGTATAACCAACGAATTTTAAGGTTAACATACCAAAACATGCGAAAACATTGCATTTACGACACTTTTTAGACAACGCGGTAGTTCCACCACGGACGTATAGAAATAACTAGTAACTCTGAACTAACTCCATTACCGTTTGGGTATCAGTATGTCATTCAGACGGGACCTACGAGCAGTTTACCGTGGATTCTGAACCACACTCATCAGCACTCGGTGTTCATGGCGGTGATCTATTCAGTTACTAACCGTAGCCAGCGTTGTCTAACTTCACAGATCTCACGGAAATTGGTGTTTTCATTACATTTTAATGAAGAGGTTATATGAATTTATTAAATCATCAAATTGGTATAGTGTTTAATAATTACTAGCAATAACCTAATCTTTCAAAAAAATCTTATTGAAACTTGGCGTTTTAAATTGGCTATACCCAGAGTCGTAAGTCTTTTTAAAGCTGTTTTTTTTAATAATACAATTCTTATACTCCAATTTCTTTTTTTATGTAACTAATTTGTTCCAATATTTTTTGTTGCGGGTCATAAAATACTCCTTTTATGAGGTTTTAGACCAGAGGTATAAAAGAAGCTTTATAGGTTGTAAGCAGCTTTACTAGAATATTAAATCCAAATGTAAGTAACGTTGTGATATAAGCAGAGAACAAGAAGCTGTAACTCTTTTTAAATACGCATTACAACTAGAAAATGGTTTCCACCAACACACATTTATTTTATTTTAGTACCTTATTTAGTACAAGAAAATGTATATAAATTTTAGGAATGTGACAACCGCTTTATCTTTTGGGAACATTTCTTGGATGCTTAAGGTAGTATTTATTTTTTGCTAATTTTCCCAGCATTAATGAAAACCCAAAACATTTGCACGTTAGACCCAATTCTTTTTAAATGATGTTTTAACATAGTCAAAATATAAATATTTATTTAAATATTATATAATATTAAATAATGTTTTTGCCTCTATGTTACTCTTGTCATTGTCTCCTCGATAGCGTAGTGGACAGAGTCTCTGCGTGCCATGCAGTCGACCTGGGTTTTATCCCCAGCGGGAAGACATATTTAGGTAGTAGTAATTTAAAAATAACGTCCGTGGTGGCACTACCGCGTTTTCTTAAAGGTGCTGTGAAATGCAACAAATGGGAAAAAATGGGTTAAACATCGAAAAACCCGGTACCTACGGCACTCTGAACCCAGGCATCGAACCTTTAAGATTTGTCATAAGGTTAAATAAAATTTTTTTAACGACTTACCCATTTAGGACATCTAATTGAAATTATGTAATTTCAAGTTACTAGAATAGTGCTTTATTTATTTTATATTTTGAAAAATAAATATTATTTTATTAAAAATATTTTTTGTCTTTTCTCCAGAATATAGCAATACAGGTATACAGTGTGTCCCAAATTGTCGGGAAATGTATGGGGATCTTGGAAACCACGATAGATAAAAAATCGGTTAAATGGGAAAAGTTTTGGACAATTGTGTTAGTAAGCTAATCCCGTTTTCTACATGGTTTTATCTATTGAGGTTTTTGATAAATTTTGAAAAAACCTGAAACATACATTTTCGAAAATCGGCCATATTTTTTTATGAGTGAAAATTTTTCAAGTGTGTAAAAACTTCTTTAAAGCAACTTTTTTCGTAGAATATGACCGAGCAGTCAATTTTTATTTTCTACTTTTCGGGTTTTTAGAATCATCATCAAATTTATTTTTTCATATGGACGCCATATTGGATTTTTACGCAGCCAAATAGCGCTTTTTATTCTGATTTCAACAATGTATAACATGTTATAATTTTAGAGTTAATTACCTCATTTATTTCAAAAAATTCTCAGTTGGCCGTGATTCCGGCGAACGTTATTTTTTTGTAAACAATAAAATATTAGTAATTGGCAAAATAGATAAGCTCAACAGACATTTTACAGAGATGGGTTCGCGAACATAGCTATAACGTAAATACCGTGTTACAACAAAACTACACATAACAAGTTAATTGAAACAAGTGAAAACAAAACCAATGAAAAGTGGCTAAACTAATATTCCTTCTAAAATGAAGATGTAAAAAAACGACCTAAAATTCAAAATGTTGTCATATTTCTCAACATATTAACGATATTTTTTAAATAGTCCTAACTACCCTATGAATGGTTGACTTACGTATGTGGAATTCCCTATCAACATCCCTGGCTGAAGATGTTGGATTTTCTTTAAAATGTTGGTTAACTGCAGCATCTCGTTGTCGATTTTTTTGAACGTAGTTCTTATTTCGTGGTTTCTTAAAACTTCCGAATTTAAGCAAATCTGTAACCAGTTTTCGAAAGTATGTTAGTTTAGGATGCTGCCTTTCAGAAAAATTGTCGAAATACGTTTGCCCAGCTATTAACATTTCCATTGCTTTGGAAATAACGTTGCAAAATATCAAGTTTTTCTTTAAATAATTAACCATTTTACAAAGTTGAAAATTTTTTAATAACGTACCCGAGCTAATGACGCTAGATGACATTCGCCGAAATCAAGGCCAACTGAGAAAATATTTGTTTTTTAAAGTGGATGAGGTTATAAACTCCTAAACTATAACATGTTTATACATTGTTGAAATAAGAATAAAAAGCACTATTTGACTGCAAGTAAAGTTGATGATGATTCATTACATTTTCTTGTAACACGTATTAACGTTATAGCTATGTTCGCGAACCCATTTCTGTAAAATATTTGTTCAGCTTATCTATTTTGCCAATTACTAATATTTTATTGTTTACAAAAAAATGACGTTCGCCGGAATCAAGGCCAACTGAAAAAATATTTGTTTTTTAAAATAAATGAGGTTATAAACTCTTAAATTATAACATGTTATAGATTGTTAAAATCAGAATAAAAAGCACTATTTGGCTGCGTAAAAATCCAATATGGCGTCCATATAAAAAAATAAAGTTGATGATGATCCTAAAAACCCGAAACGTAGAAAATAAAAATTGACTACTTGATCATATTCTACGAAAAAGTTGCTTTAAAGAAGTTTTTACAGATTTAAAAATTTTCCACTCATAAAAAAAATATGACCGATTTTCGAAATGCATGTTTCAGGTTTTTTTAAAATTTATCAAAAACCTGAATAGATAAAACCATCTGGTAAACGGGATTAGCTTACTAACATAATTGTCCAAAACTTTCCTCATTTAACGGATTTTCTATCTATCGTGATTTCCAAGATCCCCATACATTCCCCACCAATTTGGGACACACTGTATACCTATTTTATGTTTTATAAAAACTAAACTGTATTGTACACTGAAAAGGAATAGTCTACGTTTGCAACCATGTATCAAAAATTATAGTCATACGTCACTTTAGAACTACGTTTTTTAAAATAAATTAACCTAATAAAAACTAAGAAATCATAATTTTTAAATTGTAACTATCTATTGTTAAATAAATAATTCAAAAATAACATTCAAGAAAAAATTTAATTCGGTAAATTAAAAAAAAACGAGTAAGTAATGCCCATCGCATACTTGTCGTTTTTTAATCGAAGCGAACGCGACTTGAAGTCGGCTTGTTAATAGCGTCTACACCAACACAAGTTAATATTTTTGTCAGTCAGACTAACTTCTTTAGTTTATGTTCAGATCGCAACTTTCAAAAGGTGGACAGGCTGAAACGGAGAATGCAAAGGTTGTGGATACATTCATAATTGGTAGTTGTTTGTTGGGTGTATTTTTTTGTTTTCTATACAATTAATTCAATACATGAACATTTTGACTTTAAAAAAACCTCAACTAAGCAGGATATTTGTAAAAAGTTTTATTTTGGTAACCTAAAGATATCCTAAAAAGTACCTTCACGTGAATTTTTGGGAAGCAGGAAAATGAGGTATCTAATTAAATTTTCCACAAAGAGGTTCCTACGCATTTTTTAGAATGAATATGGCGATGTAGTAACCATTTAAGCTGTTACCATAAATATGAGAAAATGTGTTGATGTAGAAGAACATATATTGATAATGTTAGGGTAATGATAAATATCTATTTATTATTTACAAAAGTAAATTTTCATGAAACTGTACAAAAAAATATCCAGTAGTTATCAATTTACAACTGTTAATGTAATATGTTCTAGAGAAAAGAATTTTTCAGAGGCATCTACATGCTACATTAATAAATCCGTCACCGTATGACTTGATGTAGGTGATGGGGTAACAAGCTCGGAGTTTTGATTTAAACAGGCTAAATCAATCATTGTTATAAACTTCACCCATAGTGCTTGATAGGATTCTACATAAATTTTTTTAGAAGTGTACAACATTTCTAAAGCTGTTTCAGTAACGCTATCAATCAGATGCTCTTATTTTTAATATCCCTAGCTGAACATAATTCATTTTCGTTATCTAGTAAATTTTTAAAAGCTTTATTTATATGCATAAGACGTAGTTGTATTTGCAATTTTAGCAGTATTAGCTAAAAAATCAGCAAACGTTTTTTAGATAATTTTTTTGTGCAAAAGTTTTTTTACTGCCAGCACCTAAATCTTCATTTCAAAATAATTTTTATTACACCGTTCACGTAGGGAAAGAAAAACAAAGTACTTAATGCAGTTATATAAAACCTAGATGAGAATATATTAGTGACGTAATAAAATCTGTTTTCATCCTTATATTTAGGTACATTGAAAAAACAGAAAGTTGGTAATACACAGCACAACCGGTAGATGAAGATAATAATATCACTAGTTTTGCTGATCCCACAAATCTAACGCTACCCAGTGGGACCATAAGTAAAAAATCGTTCTGCTGCTTATCCTATTTCAGAATATTTATCTAACTGCTTTCTTACATCCATAATATGGCTTTCTTGGCAGTAGCGTTATTGCGTTTAAAATTAATTCTAATGTTCGATGTTATATTAATAATTTTTATGTAGATAGTACTTACCAATGATTGTTAATATATTAAGGCTGGTTTGAAATAAACAGGATATTATTTCATAAAGTATCATTTACAACACTAGCATTTTATTTATTTACTTCTGGTTCCTTTTAAAATTCCATGCAATTAAAATAAAATATTATTTTGATAAAAATATGTATAATTTCCCAAAAGAATATTATTTTACAAGCACCTCTTTGCTATCTTATTCCGCGCTTTGTCGGTAATTTTTTCTTAAATTTTTCCGTGGGGAGTAATCACCCAGTTTTGGGTATTTCTTCCACAAATTTATTATTAAAGGCTTTCATATCGGTTTAAAAAAATTGCTCGCATTTTCCCGTTTTAAACAGGTCACGCGATCCAACAAATAAACGAAACGCAACCTCTTTTAGTATTGAATGACTTCCAGATTCTTTATGGGCGAAATTCCGTTTGATTGCATCCACTTTGAGTAGAAAATGACCCGTGTATGAACTTCTTAAGCCATATTAAGTCGGTATTGCGTCTTAAAGTAGGATCGTATAAAATCTTTTCTGGGACGGTACATTTCTAGAGCTTTTTCTTGAAGGTGTTAGACAATGTAATGGTTTAAATAATACTAAAATCTTTATTTTTATATGCTAATTGGTACACAACGATTCACCTTGTTTCGTATGTCTTTTTGTGTTCTAAAAGAAATATAACGGAACGAGGTTAAACGTCGAGGTCGGGGTTTAATAATTTTAAACAACCAAAATATAGTTAGCAAGCCTAGTATTGACATCCTAAATGTCTGGCTGCCATTGTTGATTTGCGAAAAATTGGTCAAGCATTAATAAACAACGAATAGTATAACAATCGTAAAGTTATCAATAAATAAATAACCCTTTAAATTTAATGGGAAGTTCAAGATCTTAGTGTTATTAAAAATTTCTTTAGCTGTTTCGGTAACCTTAATAATTAGATGTTATGCTCTGCTTTTAAATATCCTCAAATGAACATTATTGTGTTACGCAATCAGACCTTTGTATAGGTCTATTACGCACTGCAACTAAGTGAACTGTACAAAATCATTGGTCGAACTGACTAATCTTGATAATTCGTTTACTAAATTATTTTTTTGTATTCAAAGTAAATTAAAGAGTAGCTTACCAAATGGATGATGTCAAAGGAAAGAGCAGGATCTCGTGAATCACTTTATTGGTAAAACGTAGTAAGCACGTTTACAGAGTACCGGCACCGTCTCTGTAGGTTGCTTTTTTGACACTAGTTCCTTATACCATAGATTGGTACGTGGCAATTTTTTGTATGAAAGGTAAAATGAAGAAAAAATGGGAATTAAAACAGTGTGGTGAAGGATGGTAAATAGCATTGATAAGCAAAAAAATACCCAAATTTTTAAGTTAAATACAGGGATATGATATGTTTTAAAATTAATGAAACTGATAAAAATTGTAATCACATAAGAGCAGTGTAACTGAAAGCGTACAAGTTAACTTAAAACTAAAGTAAAAAATAAAAAAGAAGTGATGACAGAACAAACATTCTTTATCTTTATCAGATCAGTTGTCACCCTTGCATTTTCCCGTCCAAGCAGATTTCGCGGTATCATAGACGAACAAAACGTAAGAGCTTTTAGTACTAAACTACTCACATGGGACGAAGTCCCGTTTGTTTACTTAGGTAGCCGATGCGATGGGGAGAAAAAAGGGGTTTGACCTCCGGATTTTTTTGTACAGTTTCAATTTTTATGAAAATTTGGAATTTAGTTGCTTTTACCCTCTAGATCAAAGTTTATATATGCATAATATGTGCTTTTATTTTTTAGGGGGTAAAAACCACCCCTTATGCTAAAAAATTAAAAAACCATAGAAATAGACCTTATGTAAATTAAAATCAAAGCAAAATATGTAGAATAAATATATTTTTATGTTGTAAGCTATATCTAACACTATATTTGTAACGTTTCAACCCTTAAAAATCACCCTTAATAACGAAATTACACAAAAAAATGTTTTTTTCATTTTAAAATTATTTAATAATGCTTTTAATGTAGAATTTTTTTTTTACAGTTTACAGTATAATAAATATTTAACTACCATAACTAAACCTTTAAATAACCACCCCTTATGAGATGAGATGAAAATTATTAAAAAGATTTGATGATACATAATTGTAGTCCTGAAAATGAATTTAAAAAAATGGCAAAATCTCGCAATTTTTTTGTCCTGCATCGATTATCATAAAAATTTGGAATTAGGCGCTTCTAACCCTCTACTTTAAATTCTATTTTATGGTGATGTGCGCTGTTTGCTTTTTAGGGGTAAAAACTACCCCGAATTGTCAAAATCTATAAAATAACATTTTAATCCTTAAGATGGGTAAAAGTTGGTTTGGATTAATTGATTAATGATTGTTTTATGCTTTGGAATACAACTTAAAAATATTTCAACCCTTAAAATTCAACCCTTGTTAGAGCTTAAAGTAAAAAAAATATACCCTAAAAATGATTAATTTATCATAGTGATTTAAGTTTGAATGCTGTTGCTTAAAATATGAACTAATTCTATTTTGCAACTTTTTGACCCTTAAATTAACCCTTATTATAGCTCAATTAAAAAGATTTCTTTTAAAAAAATTAATAGCTTGACATGTATTAATTAAAAATATTACTGCCTGAAATATTACCAATTTCATTCTTTTGCAAATTTTTAATCCTTAAAAACCACCCCTTACAACATTGCAATTCTTATAAACCAATATAATAGATATAAATAGGAAAAAATTAAAATAACATACAAAAATTATACCGGTAAAAGTATAAAGTATACCGGTTGTATACAGTGAGGCCATAAAGTCTGGAAAAGTACTTTTTTCAGGTAAACAAAGCACCTGAGTAAAAAACGCTCGGACACGTGGATTTAGTTTTTAGGTTTAAAATTTTTTGAAAGAAAAGAATTTATACAGGGTGTTTCAATAACAGCAGGGCCGGTATCGACTTCATTTTTTTAAATGGCACCACCTGCATATTTTGACATTTTTGGATGTTACGGACAATTCTAGACACATTTCATGTACATTGTCCTATGCCTATCATCAACTGTTTTTGAGTAATCGAAAATTCAATTAAAAATAATTTATTTCACTTTGTAAACAACAATTAAGGGGCACACTTTAACGTAACAAATGCTGAAACTGTTGCCCGTTCACTTCTTGGCAGTATCCTAACCGATCGATGAACTCTTGTTGCACGTTGCGAATAAAATAAATTGGGATTTGTCGAATTTCATCCCTTATACGATTTTTTAAGGCATCGATATTGGAAGGCCTTTTGAAATAAACTTTGCTTTTTAATATCCCCATAGAAAATAATCTAGGGGAGTCAAATCCGGAGATCTGGCCGGCCACTCGACAGGGCCACGACGTCCTATCCATCTGTTAGGAAATATTTCATTGAGATACTGCCGGACAGGTACAGCGTAGTGAGGAGGTGCGCCGTCTTGTTGAAACCACATAGTCGAAGTGGGTAAATCGGGTTCATTACCTGGATATAGTTGAGCCAAAGCAGGAATTAACTCCGGTTGCAAAAAATACGGGCCTACATTCCTGTCTTGAAATATTCCAGCCCAAACATTATTTTTTTTTTCCGGATACTGCGTGTGAGTCACTTGAGCCCAATGAGTATTCTCTTTTGACCAATACCTACAGTTTTGTCGATTGACACTACCATTAAGAAAAAACGTAGCTTCATCGGAAAATAAAATATTTCTACCAAAAAATGGATCCTCGTTGCACCGCTCTTGCATATTTTCGCAAAACTCGAGTCGGCGGTCATAGTCGTCTTCGTTTAATTCATGTATTAATCTTATTTTGTATGGATGATACTTTGCATGTTTAAGAATATTTTTTACCGATGATTTACTGATGTGTAAATTTAATGCTACTTGTAGGTAAATGTGGATTTTCGTTATAATTAAGTAAAACATCTAATTTCACATTGTCATCTAGTTTTGGCCTACCTGTTCTAGGAAGGTCTTTTACACAACCATGTTCACGGAATTTTTTAACAATTTTGCTGACTGTAGATTCTGTAATAGCTTGCTCCCCATCTAGATGGGAGTTATTAAAAATTTCACAGACTTCACCCAAATGTCTTTGGCGATCTCCCCAGCCAAAAATCATAAGGATTTCGATTCTTTCTCGTTCTGAAAGCATATCTAATAAGATTAGTTCTCATACAGTATATCACAAATTGACACAGTGATCACTAAAACAACAGTCAAAATGACAATTAAGGTACCAAAGGTAAGGTAGAAAAATCGACGTGTCGGACCGATTTAATTTTGCAAGCAATTAATGTGCCAAAAATGTTACTTTTTAAACCTTAATTACTCGAAAACAGTTGAAGATAGGCATAGGACAATGTACATGAAATGTGTCTAGAATTGTCCGTAACATCCAAAAATGTCAAAATATGCAGGTGGTGCCATTTAAAAAAATGAAGTCGATACCGGCCCTGCTGTTTTTGAAACAACCTGTGTAAATTCTTTTCTTTCAAAAAATTTTAAACCTAAAAACTAAATCCACGTGTCCGAGCGTTTATTACTCAGGTACTTTGTTTACCTGAAAAAGGTACTTTTCCAGACTTTATGGCCTCACTGTATAATATTATGCTCAGAAGTGATTGGTTTTTTAAACATAGCTCCTTTAATTTTAACGATAGAAAGTTTTTTTTTTATAATTTTGTCGGATTTTTTAGGGGCTATGCTACAAGGCTATGTAAATTAAATCCTTTTTAATCCCTAGTTTTTAAAATGGGATGATTTTAAAGGGCTAGAATAAGGTGGTGCTCGCTCTTAAATAAAGGCTTTCAACTGCCATATCTGGCCAAATATTTATTAAACAAAAAAATCTATAAAATGAAAAGCCTTTGTTATCAAAAAGCTACAATTCGGTTCTTTAGCATCAATTTAAATTAAGAGGGGAATTAGGCGGTTGCTTTTAATGATATTCTCATAGAAAAAAGTAGGGACCGACCTTATTTTCATCATAACTCGCTCAATTTTTATGCTAGAAACTCTTTTTTTGTTTAAAAAAAAGGGCTTATTATATACTTTAAAAAAGACTTTATATGTTTTCCTTGAAAAATGCAAACTTTTCCCGCTATTTGACTTTGAATCTTTTAAATTTAGCATTTGACGAACAAAAGCTAACCATTAACAAGCCGTAGCACGGTTCGTATTGGTTGTAGAGAAATTATAAAATAACTTTTTTTTCTTTTTTTTTTTATATGCTACAATTTTGCTTCCTACAGTATTTTAATAAAATGCATATTTTCAGAGTTATTCGTGAAAAACCCATTAAAAACGTCGATTTTTTCGTCGAAAAACTTTTACTTTCAATCGCAAATAACTCGAAAAATATTAGTTTTAAGAAAAAAATGTATGGAACATTTTTTACTTAAAATCACTTTTTTTATCGATTTCCGTAGTTAAAATGTAATAAAACATTTTCACCCCCAAAATGGGGTGGCAATCACCCCCAGGATAAAAGCACACCTCGGCATGATATAAACTTTGATCCTTGAGCTATTCCCTACCAAGCTTAAAAATTTCAGGTAAATCCATGAGGGACAAAAAAATTCCGAGCCAAAATGTCTCATTTCCTGTACTTCGTATCTACTGTCGATCGTACATATCTTACTTTTTTATTGTATAAGAAACCTTTCGGGGCGGCCTCAAATTGCGCACCGTATACCTGCTATCTAACATTTTTAGCACGAATTGCGCACTGTACCCAAAAAACCCAAATCTACGTTACATAAATTGGGCACCAGAAGGTTCCTATACTAATTAACTATAAATCGATTATGACTTCATTTGGTGTGACATGTTAAAAAAATTAAAAAATGTTCTTTAATATATCAAATCTACTGTAGGTGCGGCCACTGCATTGTTCGACAAAATATGGCCTTTAATATGTTTGAGTTTTACCAAACGGGTAACTAAACAGTTTACTCTAATAACTTATGAACCTCCTATACATAGATAAGCACTTCAAATTGGGCCGGTACGCAATTCATGCTATTATAATTCAGGTAATGAAACAGCCCTCATTAGGACACCAAGGTAGTGCGTAATTCCTAAACAATTATTAAATGCGGGCATTTAAATAACGAAATTTCATTATTGTGTACAACCTACCACGCGTCGTCCAACTCGCCCAAAAGAGGTAATAAGACTTTAATGCCCTTTAAAAATGCCCATCTCGACCTGATATGCAAAATAAAGTTTCTTGGCATTAGGTTTACTTAGATAATGGTGATCTACCAACAAATGTATTGTAGTTTATATTGTTACGGACTTTAAAAATATTTCTTTAGTTGACAGAAATGTAGGAAGTTAGAATTATTTTATTTAGGTTTATACTTTGTTTAAATAAATTACCTAGTTTTTCCCCATTCCGACAGCCATTGTGAAGTGTTCTGAGGGCGCTGGAGTATTCCATTTCACACTTTTCTTGCATCCTAAATTAAAAGAATCCTTCCAGTTTATTCCAAACTTTTCCATTACTTTCCATATTACTATAATAGGCGAGAAGAAACTTCACAAGAGCCAGTGTTTAATTAACTTTTGAAGCATTCAGTTTTTGACAAAGACAGTTAAACCGTTTGCAGAGTTACGTTGCACTGTTGTTACCGCAGAAACGCTTGTAAACCTGATTGCTAAAATTGGATAAAATAAAAAATATATAAAACTTTGGAGATATTAAAATAATTGTCATCTGTAAAAATCGTTTGATTTTATTATTCTCCTGTAGGTCCTGTTTGTTTGTTTGATTTTTTGTGTGTAAATTGAAATTCAATTGCTTTTTATTTTGCGTAAAAATTTATAATATTTTAAAATAGGCCAAGATTAGGATTCGTAACATATTTTTAAAAAAATAATTAAATAAATCTTGGGCCGAAACGGACGGTTTAAAAACACTCCAGATTTAGGTTCGGGCCGGGATGGTCAAAATATATGCACCACACCTGATCCCCCGGACCAAGATAGGTCACACACGTCCCATAATGTTGGATTTTATTTTATCTTTTTTCTAAACATAGAAAAATACTTAGTGATGAAAGAACCGTTTTATTGTGTTGTGTTTAAACATTTTCATAAACAAACTCTAAATAGTCAATAACATTTTCCATTTTGTTTGTCTGTTTCATGTTGCATGCATAGGTATATTTTACGCCGAACGCTAAAGGCATGTTACATCAAAATTTAACCATTTATTACCTGCAGGAATAAACATGCATGCCAAATATGCCAATATAGAATGGGTAAATACCAAATATGGTACGCTGTAAATTTAGCCAAACAACAAAACAATAACGTATTAAAAACTTTACTAACATTAAATTAAGCATACATTTGATACTGGATAATATTAAAAAAGATTATGGGAGATTTACGATTTGTTTGGATACATAAATGATACTTTTAAAAGCAAAACTATCACATAATTTTAATTATCCGCGGTGAATTGTGAATTGTTGTCAGAAAAAAGACATAATTTTTAATAATTTTAAAAAATGTTGTCATAACAAGGAAATGGAAATTTCCTAAAGTTTTAGACATTAAGGGGTCAGTCTACTTGACCATTTTTAAAAAATCGTTTTTTCTTTTTTCTATTTTTCAAAAGTTTTTGCATTTAGCAACATTCTCTGAAAATTTTAGAATGATCCGAGCATTCTAATTGTACTTTTCTGCCTCTTACGTTTTAATATCCGAGACGAAGCGAGCATAACTTTAGCAAACCGCCAATCATTTGATGCTTCTAAAGAAGGCAGAATGAAGCTAAGAAAAGATAGAAGTCAAATTCTGGAAGATGCAGAAGGAATTTTGTATGGTGCGGGCATCGACGATTAGATATTGGTAAGATTTTTTTCAGTTTTTTGATAAAAACAGATTTGAAACGTATCAAATGTTAACTAGATAACCCTCAGATGTATGAGTTTGATTCGACCTACAAACATCTCAAAATTTTAATTTTTACCAATTTTTTTAAAGCAAAAATCACAAAAGAAAACACTTTTTTTTTACTTAAAATGTGCGCCATTTTGTTTATCATAGGTAAAATTTAATGATTATAGGACGAATCGAACCCATGATTCGTTCCAAAGATATGGTAGGTAGGATTGAAGTGAGTGGACTTTTTACGCCCTCCACTGCGACCGCTCGGTCTATTGTGGCCCACACCTTTTTATATTTTCCCCCTAGTAGGATCAGACTTCCAATGAATCCGATACTACATTGGGAGTTCTAATGTCTCCTCTTACTCGTGTCGCTACCGGATACGAGCACAATATGTGTTCTGGTGTCCCTGTCTTCTGGAGAGTATAACGAGCAGACGATTAGATCCATCATGCCCTCCTGTTCCGGTCTAATGACGTGGGTAGCTACCACGACCTTGTTACAGAAACCAGATGTTCCTTCTGAGGCCGCATCACCGGCCTTACCGGCCTTACAAATGAAAACGGTCCTATCCGCTTTCTGTTTAAAGCTTGGGAATCCTTTTCCCTATAAAGGCGGTTCTGTCCGCCTTCTGCCTGGATTCAGGGATCCCTTCCGAAGCACCTGTTTGTTCGGGATGTATTAGCCCTTCCCCGTGAAACAGGCGCCGTTAACTTCAGGGGCACCTTTCGAAACGGATTCACCCGTTTCGGTCGGCGCACCTTTGTCACTTTTTTCCTATGAAAGCGGTTCTGTCCGCTTCCTGTTTGGAGCTAGGGAAGTAATAGTCCACCACGGCAGAGCCCCGCATTACCGCAGTAAGGCTAGATACTCTGAGAGGTCGTCCTGTATCTCAGAGGGACCGTTGGAGACACCTGTTTAAGGCACAGGATGTCATTCACTCATTAGCGCGTTATGCTAACACCTTGAGTTAAGCCTTGTGCTCATCTTAGCTTAGGTTTCCGTTCCATACGCTAGCCAAAAGAGGTGCCGATAACCAGAAACTCTAGTGCATGTTCCAAAAGATCCTACTGGGCCCAACCACGACAACGACGTGTGAACACAGCGGTTGGGCCAAAGATATGGACAACGTAACATGTCTACTTTTTGAAGCGTTACCATTACCTAGATGTATTATGTATACAAAATGTTTAAAATTATAAAAAATAAATTTTTCTAGCAGTTTAAAAGTGTGTTTATTAAACCTAACATCTTTTTTATTAATAACTTTAAGAAACTTAACAAAAAATAGTAAAAATACCGTTTTTTTAGAGCGCGCGAGTAGACTAACCCCTTAATTTAAAATTATTACCCTTAATATTTTTATACAAAATATAAGTTATTTAGGTTTTAGCTCTTATAAAAAACCCTTTACCATTTTTCTAAATGATGACAGTCTAAATGAAATGGTCCAAATAATAAATTTTATATTATGCAATACTACAAATTACATTCAATAAAACTTGGAATTTCAAACTTTAAAACAAAAAAAGCATTTAGCGTACACTTTTAAACATCACTGTACAATTTATTAAGACACTACGAATCTGTAACCCTTTTGGGCAGACTTATATATAAATTATACATAAATTAAACTATTAACTAAGCCTTTTTTTAAGTATTGACAGTAATAACAGTGTTTTGGGTAGACATATAAAAGTTATATTGGATAATCTAAAACAACCACAAAATTATAACAAACTTCTTGTTAATGCTATTGAATATAACAAAAATGTCGCAGTTTTTTAATTTTATCTTTAAGTAAGATCTATAATTGGAATAATACATGAAAAAACAACAAGAAAAAAAACACAAAAGTTAAAAAGCAAACATTCTTGGTGTAATTTGCGTATTGAATATAAAAAAAACAATGTCGCCAGTTTTTTAATATTTTATTTGTTAATGTTAATGATCCAATAAATAATTCGAACAGCCGACGCGACGGTCTTCCTAACTTAAATAAAGAATTTTATTAGGTACTTTATTTTTAGTATCTTTTTTTGCATTTACTTTTCGCTTATTTAAATTATTGACACGTTTTACTAATGCTTTATAACGTAAATACCAATCTTATCCATTTGTCTAAGAATCAGGGCAATTTTATGTTATTTTATTTATCTATTCTTTTTTTAATAATATTTATAACTTCTTATAAATTTATACCGTTTAAACTTATAAATTTGTAAATTGTAAACATTACGATTAAAAAAAAAAGTTACAGCAAAAATTTGTTTTTTAATAAAATTTAAAAAGTAACACTTTGTAGCGTGTAAAGCTACAAGTTTATTTTTCATATTAGTTTTCTTCACCTATTAATTATTTTACAAAATTTAATGTCGTTTCTCTTAAAGTAATTTTATAAAGTGTGACAACACTATCTTAATCAATATCGTCTCAGTGACTTTATCGATTATTTCTTAATGCGATTTTACATTAACCGTCGCCGCTGTGTTGCCACGTTTCAAATGGAATGTTCATTGGATTTTCCGTTGCTATGCTTGCGCGAGTGTTTCGATATGCAGGTGGTTCGTTTCCTTTCAGCCTACATGGTACCGGCGACACAACGGGCTTCTCGCCTTTTGCCTTGGCGGTAATGTCCGCTTGACAAAAAACCTTAGAACTAGTTCTTATTTTTTTTACCTTATTTTCTCTTTTGGTAGTTATGTCGTACTAAAGTGAACGATTGTTGGTTATTATCAATGGTTGAAGTGAGAATTCGACAATCAGGTATGTTTGACTTCTGTTCTCGTATTGGATTCCATTTTGTTTCTCTTTTTAATCTTATTTCATCCAAGACATCCTAGTAATTTTGGATTTCTTTATAGTGTGCCTTTGATTTTGTCAACGCTAGCCGATGCACTATTCCGGCTTTAAAAAAGCCAGTCTTTTAAACCCGCATTTATGGTAAGTTCAATTTTGTTTTTTTCTCTATTGTTTTTTTGGCTTAGGCCACGTGAATACCCATAAATACCCAAATAATACCTGTTTTAATATTATTATAAAAGGTTTTATTTCTTTTTGACCTTAGAAGGTTTTAATACAGTTATTTTAAACAGGGTTTTTAGACATGGTTTTACTAAGTGGAGGGTATTCGCTAGTCTAATTTATCTCCCAGGCCTTTCTTTTCCATCTTTTATGGTATTCATTGAACCGTGACCACGTGACATTCCGTCACAGTGACCAACTCGATGCTTAGCGATAGCAGGACATTTCAGGCAGCCTAACCTGCAGTTAAAGAGCCGATAGGAAAAAACAGGTTGTATTTTTCCTTTCTTTTAACATGAATTTTCTATTGGACTGCGACGACGTATTTACCTTTTTTATAATCTATGTAAGAATTTAGTTAATTATTATTATTTTTTATAGAAATTGTTAGGGACCATTTCTGGTTTAAAGTTAATCAATTATATATTTTTTTGGGTTTAATAGTGCTGTATATTCTTCTGCTTGTACAAGTAGGTAGTAATAGTTTTACACAATTGCGTTGAGTTTTAAAAAAAATCAAAAAGGTTTAAGTAATTCATTTTTTTTGGAAATGTTTTGAATTACACTTATTTAAATGGTATGGGATGTTGTAAATAATATGTTAATATATAATATATTATTGTTTGTTTTTAAACTGACTGTTTGTGAATTTAATCCCCCTTTTTTATATATTTATATTAAATCACTTTTATCTTAGTCTTGTCGAGATTTTATTAACATCATACTAATTATTAGAAATTGGTTACTTTCGGGGTTTCAAACCAATTTAAAATAATTATGTAACTATATATAGAAGAAACACCGTGGCGCCTAATTTACTTTCGTTATAAAAAGCAAATTCTTACCCATGGCATTCTGCTCTACACGGCGAACAGCTAAGCCGAAGGCATAAATAACCTATTTTGTAACTCTAAAAAAATAGGTTATAACTTAAAACTTTAATCACATTTATTAGGGAATAAAAAAATTAGTTTCTTAAAATTTGCTGTATTAAACATTTCATTTTATACCATCCATTATTATGAAACGTATTTTTTAAAAACCAAGATAAAAAACAAAAAAATCATTAATCAAAAGACCCAAAAAATACCTACTATACATAATAGAGCAAAGCATTTTAACTATTTTTTAGTTCAATTTAGAATTTTATTTATTTTTTTATATTTTAAATAATTTATTACCGACTACTTATAAACCACAACTAAGGTATTAGTCAAACAACTTACCCGACTTTTACTTTTTAAAAGCAAGCCAATGTTGAATAAACATACCTAAAATAAAAAAATAATAGTTAATATAAATTTAAATTACAAATATGTTTTATTTCGTTATGCGTTAAACACCCGAATTATAGAATTCAAAACCATTATATTAACTCGATTAATATTAAAAGCAATTTAAAAAAGATAGTTATAATAAATAGTACTACTAAAGTCCATTTGTTTAAAACTATCAAAAAACATCCAAAAATGTTGTGTAAATTTAATCTATATAATTTTCAATTTCAATTAGTTAACATATTCAACAATTTAAAAAAAAGTTTTAATACATTTAGTTTTTTTTGTTATTTTTTTAAGTTCGTCTCCTGGGTGAAGTCGATTTATATTTGTTATAAATAAAAGACCTTATGTTCAATATAAAGGTTTCAGTAAAGATAAGTTTTTTTATTTATAGCAAATAAAATACATTTAAGGCTCTAGTCTTCAGGATTAATGTAAATTATTTTATTATATTTAAAATAAAATCTTTGCCAAATTATTGTTTTTAAATTCAAAAATGTTTGTCAATATGCTTGGCTAATATGATTAATTAAATTTCCGTAGCCACGATTCTTATAATTCTTAACAATAATTATAACACCAATTTTTTTACCTAATACTTTTATATTTTCATTTCTTACCCTCCACATGTCCCCGCCTTGTGTTTGCTTAGGCGGTTGGCGGTTTCTCAAGATGAAAGAGGTATGTTTACTTGCCATTTCTTACTTGTTGTGTGTTTTTGGCTTTTCATTTAACATTTTACATTACAACATATTTAAGTATATTGTTTATAATTAAAGGTAAGTTAGGTGTGTTTTGTAGAGTGTGGTATTATATTTGGCTTAAGTTAAGAATATATTGTTTATATTTTATTCTGGGAGAAACCTATTCAGAGAGAGAGGTATTGTAAGTAGTCATATTACATATTTAAATAACTATAGTTTATATTTTCTTTTAAAATCACTATTACATTTTTTACATAGAAATCACTAATGTATTTTTGTGCGAGACATCATATCTAAATATATGACCTGCTTTTCTTTATTTAGTTTTTCTTGATTTATTTTAATTGAATAAAATATACGATTTTTAATAAAGTATATAATATTTTTTATTAATATTTACATAAGCCGTAAAAAATAATTTTTAAGCTTTTTATCATAGGAATGAGTGCTTATAGCATATTATATATGTGAATTTTTAACCGACTTCAAAAAAAGGTATATACGTACGTATGTTTGTATGTATGTTTTTTTACTGAAACTTGCGAAACAACATAGTTAATTAAAATATTACATATTTTAATTAACTATATTATAATATATAACTATATATATTTTCTATTAAATTCACAATTAAATTTTTACATAGAAATCATGAACTTATTTTTGTCCTGAGACATCATAATATCTAAATATATGACCTGCTTTTCTTTATTTAGCTATTCCTTTTTTTTAATTAAATAAAATATACGATTTTTAATAAAGTATGTTATATATTTTTTTAATATTTACATAGGCCGTAGAAAATAATTTTTAAGCTTTTTATTATAGAAATGAGTGTTATTAGCATATTATATATGTGAATTTTTAACCGACTTCAAAAAAAGGTATATATGTATGAATGTTTGTACGCCTGTATGTTTGTATGTATGTTTTTTTACTTATTTTTGCGAAAATTTAAAATAGTTAATTAAAATATTACATATTTTAATTAACTATCTTATATATAACTATATATATTTTCTACTAAAATCACTATTAGATTTTTACATAGAAATCATGAATTTATTTTTGTCCCGAGACATCATATCTAAATATATTACCTGCTTTTCTTTAATTAGTTTTTTCTTATTTCTTTTTATTAAATAATATATCCGTATAATTATATTTTTCATTAATATATTAGGGTTTAATTAATAGGGTATAATTATATTTTTTATTAATATTTACATTAGCCGGAAAGAATATTTTTTTAGCCTTTATCTTAGGAAGGAGTGCTTATAGCATATTATATATGTGAATTCTTAACCGACTTCAAAAAAGTTATATGTGCATGTATGTATGTATGTTTGTATGCATGTATGTATATTTTTCCACTCATTTTTGCGAAACTTTAATATTGTTAATTAAAATATTAAAAATTAAAATTAACTATAGTTTTTATTTTCTATTAAAATAAAGATTACATTTGTACATAAAAATCATGAATTTATTTTTGTCTTCGAGACATCATATCTAGATATATGACCTGCTTTTATTTATTTAGTTTTTTCCTATTTTTTTCATTAAATTAAATATCCGACTTTTAATAAAGTATAATAATATGTTTTATTAATATTTACATTAGCCGTAAAGAATAATTTTTTAGCTTTTTATTATAGAAATAAGTGCTTATAGCATATTATATATGTAAATTCTTAACTGACTTTAAAAAAAAAGTAATATATGTATGTATGTCTGCATGTATGTTTGTCCACGCATTTTTGCGAAACTTTAATAAAGGTAATTAAAATAATATATATTTATTAATATTTAATATTATATTTTTTAATTAACTGTGGTTTATATTTTCTATTGAAAACACGATTACGTTTTTGCATAGAAATCATAAATGTATTTTTATCCCGAGACATCATATTTAAATATATTGCTTTTTCCTTATTTCTTTTAATTAAATAAAATATCCCATTTTCAACAGAGTATAATTATATTTTTCATTAATATTTACATTACCCGTAAATAATAATTTTTTAGCTTTTTATTATAGCATATTATATATATGAATTTTTAGCAGACTTCAAAAAAAGATATACATGCATGTATGTTTGTATGTATGTTTGTCTACGCATTTTTGCGAAACTTTAATATAGTTAAAAAAATATAACATATTTTAATTAACTAAGTTTATATTTTCTAATAAAATCACGATTATATTTTTACATAGAAATCATAAATGTATTTTTGTCCCGAGACATCATATCTAAATATATGACCTGCTTTTCTTCATTTAGTTTTCCCTTATTTCTTTTAATTAAATAAAATAACCAATTTTTAATAGAGTACAAATATATTTTTTATTAATATTTATATTAGCAGTAAGGAATAATTTTTCAGCTTTTTATCATAGGAATAAGTAAATTTTTAACCGACTTCAAAAAAAGATATAATATATGTATGTATGTTTGTATGCATATATGTTTGTATGTATGTTTGTCCACGCTTTTTGGCAAAACTAATAATCGGATTGTGATTTTATATTATTTCATAATTTTAGGTTATTTTTTTTTAATGGCACCCTATTTCGCTCAATTAAAGAACGCCTGAGCGTGTTTAAATCCAGCTTTCAAACACGCAAGTGTTTTAAAAGTTACCATGGTATATTAATCAACAACACGATAAATGTGAAGTCTAAGATGACCTTGCCAGCCTTTAACCTCAAATTTTTGCACATGTCGAGCATTTAAAAAAAATATTGATCGTGAATAACTGGTCTGACACTAAATACAGTTTTTATCTTTTATTAAAAATCTTATGTTTATAATATAATTTTTTTGTCGGTCAAAAGGAGGTAAGAGACCTCTAGAGATTCTTGGCGGATCACTAGTTTTCGATGTTTTGGAATAATCTCTAAGGCACTTCTTCTAAATTACACTGCAGTGGCCAAAGTGCTTACTTAGTAAGGACAAAATAAAGGCCCTGACAGAAACCGGTAATACCTAGTTCGTGTTTCACACTTCCAAGTACCTGGAGGTGCCCGTGAAAATTTTTTAAGACTTCTTGTTGATGTTTAGGTAATTTTCTATAGCTTAGAGCTAAAGATGGAATTATACCTGTAATGTGATGACTAAATGGGCGCCTGGCCTCATGGAAACCCGTGTCATTCAATTAAAAACCAAACAAGACTGGATAGCTTATATGTATTCATAGAATCATAAAAATATGCTAAATTAAAGGATGAGATTATTATTTTCATGGGTTAAGCTACAAATGCTTAAAAACTAACTATAATGTTTATAAAAGCTGGTTGTTTATAATTTCACGAGTGGAATTTAGATAACAAGCCTAAATGAAAATTATCTAGTTAATTGTTAAGCGCAAGCCCTATTTTGGAAAAATATTTCTTGTATGTCATAAAATAAAACAGGATACTATTTTATTTTGTGTCTGGGTTAGAAGAAGGAAAAAGAAAGAAAAAAGAGAAAGAGGAAAAACTGACTTACAGCCCTAGGATATAAATCGTCTGATATGACTTCATAAGTCCTTTAAATGCATTTAAGGTAGTACCGCCTCAGACAAGGAAAGCTCCAATATCACCTGCAAAACAACACAACCTTATGCTATTGAAGTTGTATTTATTTTCTTTTTAGGTTGCATTTTATCATTGATGTTTATAATACTTGACCCAAAAATATAAATATAAAGCATGTGCCTATTTTTCCCGTTTTATATTTTAAATAAAAGTTTTTAAGCTATTTATTTATTAAAACATATAATGTATTTTACAGTGCTTACAATGCTTAAGCATAATAAAATAACTTTTTTTTAAATCTTGCTTATACAATATTTTATTTAGCTTAAAGCATACTTATAAAATAATAACATAAAACCATCTTATTTTATGTAGGTGCGGCTTTAACGATTAGTCTTTTCTTTTTAATTTTCATATTATATAATTAAATTTTTGGTTTTAAGTTTGTACACTAAATATTTTTATTACATAGATTTTTAATAGAATAATAAAGGAAAGGTTGAAAATATTATACCGTTTGGTATTTAATGAAGTTTGGCTTATTGTTTATCTGTCAATTGAAAAGATACATAATAGGCCGAAATTGTCATGCATAAATTTAAATTATCACTATAATTTGTTTGAGCCCCACAGCCAAAAATCTCGTTGAGTGTAAAGCCTTTAAAAGACAATCATGTTTGCTGTCCCAAAAAAGTTTTTTGATACTTATCATTTACTTATTTTGCAGAACAAAAAGTCATTTCACTTTGTTGGCGTTACTTTTGAGAATAACCTTACCTGGCATAAACACGTATCCATAGCCACAGCAGCTTCAAAAGGATTGGATTCCTCTTTCATGCCCTGAGAGGATTTCCTTCTACTATATTTTGTATGTATCACAAATCGGATTTCCTTTGGAATATGGTTTTACTGTCTGAGGAATGGGACCTTTTTCAACTCTAAGCATTTTTGATTCCATTTAAAGCAAAACTGTTCGCTTTATTATTGATTTTATGCTTATAGGAAACTCTGCCCACCGACGCCGCCGGGCTGATCTCTTTAATAGGTATTCTTAAGGCTTCTGCTTCAAGGAATTACAACTCCTGTCCCGCCAGCTCCTAACAGAGCAACGCGTACTGCCATTCTTATACATCCCTTTATAGTCCAAATTGGGAGGCCCCAAATTTCCTATTTTGTTTGTTGCTTCATCCTCAAAGTGTCTACTTCCCAGTCTATTCGCTCCTTCATTCCTAATATGTCTTAACTTTGGAACCTACTGCCCACAGAGGTTTTTCCTTTTCCTTCAAATCTTCAAAAATTTAAGTCCTGTATTAATAAACTTCCTCTTACCATACTTAAGACACCCACGGTTAGTTAGTACTTAGGTTTTAAGCCTTTGTAGACTGTCCCAAGATTTAAAAAAAAACAGTCCTATTAAGGCTTTTAGACAATACAGTGTTATGGTACACTTCACAATAATTCGTTGATTTCTCGACCGCAATAAAATTTAAATGACAACCCTCAGTGCCATACATAAGTTGCCTGACAAATATCTATTGTGTAGGCACCGTACCTTTTAAAAGGGTACAGGTCCTGATTACCTACTAATATTATTAGCTTAGGTTAGCTAGTTTGGATGCTCAATAACACACACGAAAATACTTGACAAATTCCAAACGACTGATTAACTAATACGAAAACACTCTGCTTTACATTGAACATCTGCAATTTGCAGACAACCTACACAATATATCAAAAAGAAGGTACAAGTTAAATAAAGAAAATTTTAAGTCCGGACCTACATGCGTGTACCCAAAGTTTATGGAGTTTTACAAGTAACAGTAGCAGGTAAAACGAGAAATCAACGAATTATTGTGGAACGTACTTGCCAAATCACACATATTTTTTCATATTTGTCATTACAATTTTTATATCATTAACTAAAGATTAATCTGAAACTATTTAGCTAATTGCTAATTAGACAAGTTAATATGATTTTTTTTTTAAATTAAAATGTACCATTTGTAATTATTTTATTATGATATCCTTACATTTAAATATAAACAGAAAGTGTATGAGCTTAGGTAGTTAAAATGTAACCTCCAACGGTCCCTGTACCATGCAGGAATTCCGACGATGTTGCAAAATCACCCTAATTAGCAATGGGGTTGGCCAATATGGCCATATTTGAGTAGAAATTGCCAAAATATGCTACTCTGGGATTTGTGCGGGTTACAAAGTAATATAAGTTATACATGTGGGACATACCTATTTAATGACAAAATAAATATAAAATACGGAATAAACTAATTAAACAGATAACAATAGTTTTGTTTCAGACTATTAACTAAAACATGAGGCATGTCTTTATAGTAGGTTGTACGAACATTTTAATAATATGTTATAGTGTAAGGGCTTTTAAAAATGTTATAAAAACCATACCGGGCAATAGCGTTCATTATACAAAATGCCAAACAGTTGTTTTTTTAGGGTTTAAATTTAATATTTTGATTAAAAATGTACTTCCTAAGACATACATTATCCTTAGAAAAAAATATTTTTCGCTTTTTTCCTAAAGTGAACTTAGGGCAATCGGGAAAAACCAATATATTTTGTAAACCATTAAAAAGAATATTGTCAAAAAATATTTTTAAATGGGTTTAAGTAAATTTATTTATTTTGAAATATGATACGTTTTGATTTAAAACTTTATTTTTTTTTGCTTTCAATTTCCTACTTTTTTTAATAAAAAATGATGTTTCTTACATGTTAGCCCTCAAGTTTTTTATTTTTTTCTAAAAACTGTATTAAAAAAAAATAAGTAGGTTATAATGGAGTTTATTATCAGTAATCCCATTTTCTTTTGCCCTTTACTAATTAACTTGCAATAAAAGAGTTGGTAGAACTAAGCTTTTTTTTGGCCAACGGATAAATTCTTAATATACCGATGGCTTAGTATAAAAACCTCGTATGGCACAAAATATAAATTTTACAGGAGACACAAAAATCTGATTTGCTGCACTATTTTGTCCAAAAGATTTTAATTTTTTACATGTTTTGGATTTGAACTAGCACTCACGAAATGTTTTAAAAAGAGAAAACACACTGTGAAGACTTCCTTGGATATACAGGATCTTTACACTAAATCTACTAAATCTTGGGAGCAGCTAATATAGGTGGTTTCTGTTGTTGTCTGTAGAGAGAAGCACTGCGCAGTAGACATGGGTAACGCAGCGAAATTCCTTGCTTCAGTAACTTAAACGCAGTCTATCTGACTTAAAATTAAGTCATGGCGCAACTGAATAAAACTTTCCTAGTGATCAGTGAAACGCGGCAATGACCGCCATCTGCAGGCCGTGCTTACTAGTTCTTGGCAGACAGAGCAAAGCGCGCAACTAGAACTGCGTTGGCTCAATTCTCTCAGCGTAGCGAGTAAGTGAGAGAATGAATGAGATCGGATTATCGATTCTAAAAGTTGTCTAAAAGAGATTTTAGGGATAAGACAGACATAGACAGCGCCTGTGCGACTCCTTAAATGGGACGGACTCTATAATACAGCACAAATTTTAAATATCCCGCCACTGTGTGCACGCCAACACATTTTTAAAAAGTGAGTTGACACATTCGGCGCAGTTAACTGAGTTGGCGCAATTGCGCGGCACAACGCAGTGTTAGACATCTCTAAGGGGCAGATGAAATTTTTGTAACAGCTGTTATATATAATATACGTAATTTTTCATCTAAAACCTCCAACATGTAATTTTTGAAAAAAATATTGGAAATACCAGGTTTTCATACTAAGCCATCGATATTATCATTTTTTTAATAATTAGGTTAAAAAAAAACATCGCTAACAAAAAAAATAATCAAAATGTAACTAACCGACACGTATGAGCTCCAGAAAATTTCGCACATGCACGCGTCATGTACAGGGTGATTAGTTAAGGGTAGCGAGCGGCCATATCTCATAAGATATTGGTCGTATAGATTTGAGAAAAAAAAATCATAATAAAAGTCGCCAAGAGAAATTGCTGGGAATTATTTTCGAGTTTGTCAAACGTCCGCTAGAGGGCGTAACAACCAACACCAAGTAGAAAAATGGGATTTTTATAGAAATTTGTCTAATGAAAGTATATCGAAGATATCATTTTCATATTTACCAACCATTTCCCTACATTTTTTGTCTAAAACGTTTTGTTCTATGTATCAAAATAAAGCGGTGGGGGAAGTTCAATTGTTTTTTTAAACAAACCCAGATTTCTCCCGTTTCTTTTGACCGATTTTAGCAAACTTAGGCTAATATGAAAAAGCATAATTTGCACTACAAAACGCTTATTAGATTTTGTTTTGTTTTTGCTGTCGCCGCTAGATGGCGTTAACTGAGATGGTAGCAAATTTTTGAGTTTTTTTCAAAAAAAACAAATGTGATGGTATATTAATTTTATATATTTTAAAGGGATAAATTTCTCATAATTTATTGAAAATAATTTATTATCTACCTTTTCTTGAACTTGATATTGACCAAAATATAATTTTATTACATTAAAAATGGCGCCACTGTTTTTTATCAAAATAAAAATCAGTTTTGTAATCGCTTATAGTTGTAACAAAAGAATATACTTTCGTTAGACAAACGTTTTGGATTGAAAATAAAATAGGTTTACATAGTGTTTACAATGATAAATATAAGGTAACAGTATCTTTTGCATATTATGCTTTCATATTAGCCTAAGTTTGCTAAAATCGGTCAAAAGAAACGGAGAAATCTTGGTTTGTTTAAAAAAACATTGAACTTCCCCACGCTTTATTTTGATAGATAGAACAAAACGTTTTAGACAAAAAATGTAGGGAAATGGTCAGTAAATATAAAAATGATATAATCGATATACTTTCATTAAACAAAATTCTATAAAAATCCCATTTTTCTACTTGGTGTTGGTTGTAACGCCCTCTAGCGGACGTTTGACAAACTCGAAAATAATTTCCAGCAATTTCTCTTGGCGACTTTTATTATGATTTTTTTTTTCAAATCTATACGACCAATATCTTATGAGATATGGCCGCTCGCTACCCTTAACTGAACACCCTGAACGTGGCTAATTCGCTTGCAAACTATTTTGTTTCGTATCACATAAATGTACTCAACGCATCACGACAAATGAATGCTTATTAGTTAAAGGAAAAAAATATTGTGATGCACAAAGCGACTTATGAAATTTTTTAATATAAAAGATAAACAACTTCAATAAACATCACAAGTTTGAGTTTTTTTTCTTGTTACTTGCCATTTTTTTTATCAATTTATTGTAGATGCAAAAAAAGATACTTAAACGTATTATAATATTATGAAATGGTCCGAATAAAATCTTTAAATTTTTACGAATATGATGGTCGAAGAAAGGCCGATCATTACCCACATCCGAAATTTAAAGTTTCTTTAAACCAATTTTTGATATTCCCAACAATAAGAAAATTGTAGTATTTTACCGTGATGCGCATGTCCATAATTCAAGGATGGTAACTAATATCTTACACGAACATTTTGGCGATAGTTTATTTATTTATTTATTTCTAGACAAAGGGGATAAAACAGGTACGTAAGTACCCACTAGGATATTCACAAATTTACAATGTTAAGCATTTCTTAAAAAATGTAATTGTATACAAAATTAAAATTAATGCTAAAGACCACAAATGTGGTAAAAACATTTAAAAACCCCTTAAAAAAGATCAAAAGAAAACAAAAAGACAAAGTACAGAAAATCACCTAAATGTATTTAAATATTTTTTAATATAGCTTTTATTTAAATAATGACATTGACAAATAATTTATTTGATTGGCACACATATAACTATTTCTTATTATTCTGCTAAGAGGTGAATTTTGACCCGTACTAGTGTTTCTGAATGCTAGAAAAAATAATTCGTTTACCCTTAGAGACCTCTGGAGAGCAAAGCATAGTTGGTTAAAAACCGATGAATCGATCCGATGGCCAACCACATTCTTGGACTAAATTTGTTTGCTTTCTTCAAATAAACTTACTTGTTTCATCATCGCAAGACATTTAGAAAACAAAAGTAGAAGAGTCTTTTTTAGCTTTTTCCAAGGTTTAACCAAGGGCCCAAAACCTTTTTTAACCCTTTAATTTTTAAAAGGAATTTCTTTTTAAAGGTTTAAAAGGGAGTGATAGTGCACAGGCAAGCCAGTCTGTGGGAAGAGCTTTATGTCAAAACTTATGATTTTTAAAATTTAATAACAAAACGATTCCAAAAAAATTGTACCTAACTCGGAGAATAATTGTCGATTAATGTTCCCCTTAAGTTAAATGGCCTCGATCATTATTTGCCATTATTTATACCCTTGTACGTTAAATAACTATAAATAACTATTAAAAATGCAATGCTGTAAAAAGTAAACACAAGTTAGTGTGTTCAAACAGCAATGAATAGATAGTAACTTAAGGCTAAAGATTTAGAGAATAATTTTACAATACTTTACAAAAGTTTACTTACTTTAGTATGAAAAGTATAAGTATATTGCTTAAATAAAGCAAAACTCGTGCCTGTCTGCTCTAACTTCTCAGGATAGTTCTACGCTTGGCATAATATATTTGTATGAAATACTAGAGTCGTTTTAACTTCATTTTAGTTTAATATAGAGAATATAAATTTTAAACTTGGATAGCTGTTAAGGCTAATGTTATAAATGGAGTATAGTTATTTATTATTTTAAATTTTAAAAGCTTGCAACTTTCATAAACTATTTCAGAAACAATTTAAAACTTATTAATAATAAGTTTTGTTTTACTTGAATAAAAAATTGTATGTAATTAAAACATTGCCTAAACCATTATCAGTGTTT